>JABGLZ010000284.1:328130-502990 GCA_014705045.1 Colletotrichum theobromicola | reverse complement strand
ACCGCCGCTCAAGCACCTGCGCCCAGCCAAGACACAGACCAAGCCAGGCCACCCATCTCTGTAGCTGAACGCCTCGCAGGTCTAGAAGGCGGAGTCGTTGTTGTTATTGTTCTCCTCTCTACTCCTCCAAACCCCCATGGACAGCTCCGCAAGAGCCCTGGAAATAGCATCCTCCTTGTAACCAACTCCAACGAAGCCAACTCTTGGTACTGGACATGGAAGACCGTTCCACACATTACCGAGAGAGAAAGAGAGCAACGGCGTGAGCGGAGTGTCAACTGACCATCCGGCACCTGCCAATGTTTCCCGAAACCTTCTTTCTCTACCTTCTCCATCTTTTCTTTCTTGTGAATTGGTGTTGTTGAACGTGTATAAGAAGCCATCCTTCGCCATCCCTCCATCTTGCCATCCCATCCTCCATCATCCCGCACAATCCACCCACGAACACTCCCACCCCATCATCCAAACTCTTCTCCAACCTTCTCTCTATTCTACAACACACAAAGTCAAGTCCACCATGCGCGCCGTCTACACCCTCATCACCCTCCTCGCGGCCACCGTCGCCGCCCGATTCGACGGGCCCTGCGTGGACGTCGAGTGCGGCACCGCCCGCACCAACTGCGAGGCCGACGGCATGATCTGCGTGCCCTTCCCCAGCGTCGACCTCGAGAAGCGCAAGGGCTGCACCTGCTCCGTTGGTTAAGCGCACAACTACATCTGGTTTAGGTTCATCTTGAGTAAGTTGTCTAATAGTCGCCATGTTCGCACTCGATGAACGCAAAAGGAGCTCTCTTGCTGACTCAACTTTCTTCACACAGACCAGGCTCTCAAGTTTCTATCTAGAGACGTGGCGTTTGGGATCACCACCTTTTGAGACATTCGGTGCGGCGAAGACGGGACACATTGGCGCTTTGGCATTTTCTTTTTATACGTGCTGTCCTTGGAAACTTCGGATGAAGGAAAGCCTCAGGGAAAACTACAACTAGAGATGATCATGACAATACACCAGAGGGGGGGTCTAACTCATCTGGCAACATGCCTCCTTCAAAAAATATGATATCCAAAACGTTCAATCGAGCATTTCAACTTTCTCCAGTACCACTCATCTTTGCCACCATTCGTCGAAAGTGCCCCTCCGCCGACCGGAGATCCTGCCTCGCCCCATAACGCATCAAAACATCTTGGCAAAACCCCCCCACGACTCAAGCCCACATCTCTTCACAGCCGTCCTTGGCTTAAAGCGCCAACCTCACCCGCCCCAAAAAAACCAAGCACCAAGCCGTCTCCGATCCGGCGTCCCGACCGATCTAAAGTTCGCCTCTCAAATCCTCCGGCGCCCCGATGGGAGGCCGCAACCCGGGGTGCTGGCCTTGCGGGTGACGTAGATCATACGGGCCATGGCAGGGGTGGGACCTTGTTGCAAAAGCGGTCGGCCGGGGGGTTATGTTGACTTGGAGGGAGTGAACTGCCGGGCTTGTGATGAACACCGCCACGGGGGTGAAAGTGGCTAGGCTAACTCTAAGTTGGACGGTCAAGTCTTGGTTAAGTCCGACCCCGATGTCTTCTGGGGGGGTGGTGGAATATCTGCACACCCGAGCCCGATAGCGACGGGTCGGGGGATATGAGGAATGCGTTATTACTTTGTTGGAGACGAATCTCGACCTTTTTCCGCTTGTAATGGTTCTTCAAGGTGCCAAAACCTTTTCCGAGCCCGATAGCGATCTCGTCTTGCCAACTTCTCCTCAACAGACACAGCCCTTTGGGTACTCAAATACAACACCAACATTCCCCGACGCTGCCGGCTGCGAATCCGACTATCGTAGACATCCAGACTCAACTTCACAACCTTCCACCGATACCGAATCCTTCGCCAGCGAAACCGAACCCATCACCAATTCCCAGTTCTACACTAAACACAACCCATGCAACATCCACAAGTCAAGTTAATGAAAGTCGTACCAGGCCACGAAAACATCACCTGAGCTCCCTAGCCGCAGTAGCTACTACACTCAAGTCAAAGAGGCCCAGTTCCGACGTTGCCGGGCGCGAATCCGACCACCACCGAACATCGGCTGCTCTCTCTCCCGCCCCGAATGCGAGAGAGCATGGTCAGGTAATATTTCACGGAAGCCCGTTCATCATGTTCAAGTTGATATCGTATCATTTATCCTAAGACTAATCCTAAACACCGCCCATATAATAAACAAGATTTGAGATCAACTCCCTGGTTCAGTTTCCCCCAGTTTGTGGTATCATACCCAAAGCGTGTAAAAGAGACAAAACAAAGAAACTCCCTGCCTGCCGGCCAACCCACCTCTCTCTGGAGGCTCACCTACAACTCCAAGACTATTGAATACACGACGCTTGCGTCCCGTGAATAATACAGTGTAAAATAATACAAAAAAAAACCGCTCCTGTCATGAAACCTTTCCGATAAAGTCAACCGGAAAAAAAGTCCAAAATCAAGTCGACATCCTCCCCCGACCCTTGACGAACCCCCTCTGCGCGCGATTCACCCTCGCCAGAATCCCCAACCCGACATCCTCCCCGCCGCCCCACCCGCCGGCCCGCTTCACGCTGATCCCAAACGCCCTCTCCTGCGCGACGTCCGCCCGCTCCACTAGCTCCGTGCGCCGGCGCTTCACCCGCTCCCAGCTCATCCTGAACCCCATCGCCTTGCTCCCGTCCAGGAAGCCCGTCTGGATCTCCCCCGTGGGCATCCACTCCGCCCCGCGGCCGAGGAACCCGAACACGTTCCCGTCGACGAGGAGCGCCGCCACGGAGGCGATGCTGCACGGGTTGCGCGGGAGCAGCGTGTCCGTGCCCGGGGTGAGCAGCCACGCGACGAGGGTGAGCGCGAGCAGCAGCGCGAGGATGGACTGGATGATGCGCGTGGAGGCGTTGTCCTGCACGAGGCGGCGCAGGCTGGTCACGTCCGTGTCCTCGAGCATGCCGGCGACGACCTCCTGGGCGGTGATGTCGGGCAGCCGGCGGCGGGAGTTGACGTTGAGGTTCTGGGCGCGGACGATGCCGTGCTGGCGGACGATGGCGTCCGCGACGCGGCCGCTGCGCGCGAGGCCCGGGTCGCCGAGGTTCCCCGCGGGGATGGCGAAGCGGGAGGTGACGAGGGAGCTGAAGAAGGGGTCGAGCTGGTTGCCGGTGGTCAGGTTGGCAAGGAGGCCGTACTGCAGCGGGAGGAGGTTGAGCTGCGTGCGCCGGACAGTGGGCTCCTGGACGCGGGGCGGGTAGGTCGGGTCGATGTGCAGGCTGGAGCCGGTGAGTCGGACGGTGGCCATGAGGGTCTCGACGGTTTCGTTGCAGCCCATGGCGGAGATGTAGCCGACCTGCGCGGGGGTGGTGTCTGCGAGTTGGCCCCATACGTAGGTGAAGTCGGAGCACTGGCTGGATGGGCCCGCGGAGCGCGGTGTGGCTACCCCGAAGACGGAAGACGGGGAGACGCCTGAGGGCAGCACCGCGTTGGAGCGGATGGACGGATCGTTGCAGGGTTCCCCTGCGATGTCCACCCGCATGCCCTGCGCCACCGAGAACTGGTTGGGCACGTTCGGTATCGTAAAGTTCGTGTTGATCTCGGATTGCGGGTAGAGTCTGCAGTCGAGTCGCGATCGGAGCGCCGGGAGCGTGACGAGGATGGTGCTGCCGCCATCCTTCATCGACAAGGGCTCCGTGAGCCGTACGGCGTTGAAGTTGAGGTCTTCAAAGGTGAAGGAGGGGAAAGTCAGGTTGGCGTCGAGGATGAGAGAAGCGAGGAGGGTGTCTGTTGTGCACGTGTTACAGGGTGCGGTGGCGTTGATGAATTGATCGATCTTTTGGAGAGTAACTGGGCGCGTAGACGGGATGGGTACCGTGGTGTACAGAGCTCCGGAGAATGTCGCAAGAAGCGAGGCGATGAAGACGGCGGTGGTAGTGATGACGACTGCAACGTTCTTCGTCTTCACGGCATCGTAGACAATCCTGGGCTTCGACTTGTCCATGAAGTCAAGCCCGACAGTCGTCTCGAAAGAGCCGCCCTGCTTGAGCTGAGCGTACGGAGCAAGACACCGCGTCGCGCAGTCAGCGGACGCGAGATACAGCGCCACGATACCGAACAACACCCCCGGCCCAGTCGTCCACAAGAAGTGGCGGTCGGTATTCGCCGTGACGGTAGTAATACCCTGCCTCGCCTCGGAAAGTCTCAGAACAACTTCCAACGAGATAATCATGCCCGCCATGAGAGTCACCGCAAGCAGCCTCGCCGCCGGGTGCAAAGGCAGCGGATGGCCCCAGTTGGACGTCTTGACAAACTCGGGCGGCGTATCCTGCCGCGGCGGGTTTCCCCCAAAGATCTTGAAATACCCCTGCCCCTTGGAAGCCTTCTCGTACGGCTCCACGCCCGTGTAGTAATTCGTACCGAGCAGCCTCTCCCGTATGGTAGACACGTGCGCCGCGCCGGTCCCGCGGAGGCACTGCAGCAGCGACCTGCTGTGCGCGAGGAGGGTCGCCATGTTGATGATGGTGTTCGGGTCGCGGGGCAGGAAGCCCGCCCTCGGGGCGAATGCGACGGCGGCCAGGGTGAGGACCAAAGCGAAACCGAGGAGGCCGGAGAGGAGGTGCGCAGGGATGGGTCTCACGTTGAGGCGCTCGCCGATGATGACGGCTGTCCCGGTTGTCCTTTGCTGCGGCGCCGTCTCCGCCATTAAAGAATTCCGTGCCAAGAGGGCAGTGTACTGGCGCCAGTATTTCGTCACAATCTGGGTAAGGTTGTTCGCCTGCAAAAGGCTGTCGATCGGGGGGACGCCGTTGTCCTTGACCTCCATCGCCACAGCCGAGTTCATCACCGCGTCCGATGCGACGATCGCAACACCGGGGTAGCGGCTGTTGACGCTCGGCATGGCCCCGAGGATCTGCGAATCGGTCGGGTACGACGCGAAGTGACCCTGGACAATGTCCATCGGGTTAACCAGGCTTAGCGTCCGGTTCTTCGCGGACCGCGGGCGCTCGATCTTGATGAGCTGCGTGTTGTTCTTCTCAACGTGGACAGTCGTCACGGCGTATGTCGGTCGACAAATCAGGGCCGCAGAGCGCGTCAGCTGGCCTCGGATCGGCACGTTGAACACCTCGCTGGACGTCGGGACGCTGGCGGCGTCAATGGTGATCGCGCCCGACATGACCACGACCCGTCCGTCGTCCATGTTCTGCGAGTTCCCACACGTGCCAGCCTGGAACGCCGTGAAGAAGGTGGGCAGGGTGAACCCGACGAGCGCCATGTTGGGAATCTCCTGCGTCATGGAGCAGTTGGAGGTCGACACCGTGACGTTCAGCTGCGTGTCCGACGCCTGGATGTACTGAATCCCAGTGAGATTCAGCTGCGCCGGCTCACACAGGATCTCCGACTCGAACCCATCGACGTCAGCCCTCAGCTCCGCCGTCGACTTGATATCTGACGTAAACGACTGGAACGCAAACTCCCTCGACGTGCCGTCTGGGAAGTTGAGCCCCTTGGTCTGCAGCCCCACCATCGTGAAAAAGGGCAACGCCCCAGCTGACCGCAAGCTGCTCGGGTCGTTCGTGAACGCATTCAGCAGATTCAAACTCGCCCCTCGTGCCGTCACGATCTGGAACGTCGGGCTGACGAGCGCCACCGCAATGACGATGATGAGCTTCAGCGTCAGGCCGATAGAAGCGGCTGCCGCGACGAGCCAGTCCCGATTCTTAACAGCCTTCGCGACAGCCCACGGCTCGAACATGAAGACGTAGTCCAGCATCAGCGTCCGGTCGACGCTAGCCGGGCCCTTGGACATTCGGATCCACGGCGCGTTGGCTTTGGCCTGATGCTCCGGCCGCGCCCACAGCGCCGCGATGCAGGTGAAGATGAAGGCGGAGCCGTACTGCCACAGGTACCTGAACCCGTGGTCCGGCGAGCCGAGGCCGCCCCTCTTATTGGAGAGATCCAGCACCGCCTCTACCGTGATCAACAACCCCGCAAACAGAATCGCAAACGAGCTCAATATCCTCCGTTGCAGGTAGAACGGGCGGTACGGTAACGACACATCCATCAACCCATCACGTTTCCTCCAGTCCTCGGAATCGCCCGTCGGCGGCGGTATCCTTATCGTTGGCTGCAGCATCTGTCGGATCGGTTGTGAAGGTTGTAATGAGGGGTTCATCGGAGGGAAAGTCTGCAGCGGCTGGCCTTGCGGGATCGGTCGCATCGCGGGCACAGCCAACCTCGCGGCGGGCGGGAAGTGCGACTGGCGGGGCGTCAAGCTGTACCTCGGCCCCGGTGTGGGTGGTTTACTCGGGCTCGTAATCATGATCTCGGGCACCGCCGTCGTTGCCCTGCTGGCGTCTCCATCACTGCTCGAAAACTCGTACTCGCTGCCGGAAGAAGAGGAGTGGTCTAATGTCGAAGGGCGAGGCGTGCTGAATGATCTCGAGTGGCTCGTGTACGGCCTCGCAATTACGTCGTCGCCTCTCGTCATGGTCGATTCGGCGACGTAGCGGTGATATGAATCCATGCCGTTGGTGCTCTGCTTGGGTCCTTTGCGGGGCACGTTGGCCCTGGCCCTCGCGTCTGAGTCCATGTATCAGCACAAAGTTGCTGTGCTCCGTTCTGCTTCGTGAATGAGGTATTGGTCCTGGTCTTGGGGATCGACGGGCAAGCCGGTCGGCGGAGGGGTAGGCGTGGTGGCCTGCGGTCACCGGATGTTCATCGTCGCCCTAGACCTCTGTGATGGCGTGGTGTTATGCGCAGGGCCAGGTATGTGTGTGTGTGTGTGTTGTATGAGCTTGATGAGGTGATGCTCGGATGTGGCCGTGTGTGGTAGAGTGTTTTGTTTCCACAGAGCCGCCCTTAGTGGCAATCAATAAGGATCGATGTCGGGGTGTTTGTCGATCGTTCGATTAGACTTATCAACAGAAGCGCGCTTGTTGCGAGTATATTGAGGCGAAAAACAAACAGAAGCGGAGAATGGGGGAGCAGGGCCACTAGTCGAAAGGGCCGGCACGGTGGCAACAAGTGTCCGTACGCCAGATCTGCTGTCCCTCCTTGAAAGCACAGAAGCCGAACGTCTCGCTGTACTGCCGAACGACTTTCGCATGAACCTGACGTTTGGGAAGAGCGGGAAGGGACGTGGATGTGTGTGTCTCTATGTGTTGCGTGTATGATTAACCAGTCCTTCTAACTGGATCCAGTCCAGGGGAAAACGAATAAGAGAAGTTTAAGAGCAAGGGGGATGTAGGCAATAAGAGCCGCCCAGTAAGAAGCGAACAAAACGAGACCGACCAGGCACCCGTTCTGGAAATCTTTCAGGAACGAGAGGAGGGGGAGGCCTTGTTTCCCACCCGCGGGACGATCACTGGTTCGGGCATGATATAAGAGAGGAAGGGGGTGGTGGGAAGGTGGGAAAAATCCAGGAACGGGGAAAAGAAGGCAAAAAAGAGAACAGCAATCCGAAGAAAAAGAGGACGAGCGCAAGCGGGGAAGGGGGCGTCCGCGGCGGCGCGGAGACAGTGAGCGCTGCCAGATCTGCGTTGCCGAGCTGTCTGCTGCTTGTCTCCTGTCACCTCGGCGTTCCTTGTGCCTGTCTGAGCTGTCTCTGTCCTTCAGCCGCTGGATGCCCGCTGTCTGTCGTCGGCTGTCTGTGTTGTCGTGTCTTGCGTTTCCGTTTGTCGGGACTCTTCATCCCAATGCGAAGGGGAGGGGCGCACCTGGGTGGAGGGGGCGAGGAGGCGGCCAAAGGACTCACACATCAACAATAGAGTGGGAAAAGAGTTCAGTATGCGTGTGAACAGGGCCAACGCTAGGTAGAACGGGCGCTGCTTGTGCCTGACTGTGCCTAGCCTGTGCCTGCAAGACAGCAAGACCGCCAAGCACAGGTTAAGCCTTATGGGAAGGCACGGGTAGCAAGGCGCCTCTAATGTTCGCTGAAAGCAAAGCCCGGACGAGTTTCAGAAGCAGGTCGGTCGGGGCGAGCGTGGGATATGAGGCTGGCGCGATGTGACCTGCGGTAAAGGTGGTGTTTGGGCGGTGGTTGGATGTACCACAGCGTTGGTGAGTTTTCTTCTTTTCGTCTCTTTGGGCGTGCCTTGCGGCGCTGCGAGCTGTGTTGAAGTGGGATTAAAGGTTGCGAGGCACCGCAGGCGGGCGCCCCATTGGTTCGTTGGCTAGCTGCTTGGGGCACGGTGAAACTGCCGCGTGTGGCGGCTGTGTGACAGAATGTCACAGACCCCGGTTTCGAAAGATGCGGCTGTTCGTTCTTTCACTTTCCCCCCTTTTTTTCGGTCTGAAGTTTGGCCAGGACCAGTCAGCGCAGTGTGGAGAGGCGGCAGCCGGAGAGGTACTACGAGCACATAACTCTTTCGCTGGTGGAAACAGATAGACCCGGTGCAGAGGAACGTGGGGAGATCTGCAGCTAGCAGGGAACGGGCGATGAGCGTAAAAGGACCACTTGACCCGTCATTGATGATGCCAAAAGGAACAACACAACACGTCGTTGCCCTCCATAAACGTTTCGTCGAGAAGGTGCTCTATGATCCAGTAGCAGACCAGAATCCAGGGGCTTTGCGCGGAGGAAGTTTTGACTGAATTGAGCGACAGTTCCCCCTCGACGAGTCTGGTGTGGCCCGAAAGGAACAGGTGAAACGGGGGAAAGTTTACCACCTGCCCTCCGTGTTGATTGCTCCACAGTTTATCCGAGAAGCTCCACCACGGGACGGGACGGTCTGTGCGGCCTTCGCCCGGAAACCTCCGGCTCTCCGGCATGCGGTGCGCGCAGGCTCGCGGTCTTCTCGCCGGCAGACGAAGCCAGGCTCCCTACCAAACAACCTGAGGCCCCTCGATGGACCCCCGATGTTTGTTTTATCATCCTTCCGCCTTCGCAAGGTTTTCTCACCCACAAGGCTGGTGTGACATGGCCGACCGACCCGACCGAAAGACCCGGGTTCCGTCTGCCGCCTGCCGTCTGCCGTGGCCACCGAGGGGCCCCATCTCGGTGCCTTTTCCGGAGACCTAGCCACTGAATGACCCCTCACCTTGCGATCGCGAGGCAATCACACGTGCAAGCCGAACGACACTTAAGAGCCTCGCCTCCCGCCCCCCGTGAGAGTTCGGTCGGGCTTGAACGGCAGTCAACGGACGACGGTCGGGCCAGCTCAACCGAACCCAGCCAATCTCCATCACCCATCGACTCATCATTCCAGCAATGACCGCCTACTCGTGCGCTGGAAGACGAGCGCGTTGAGCTGACTCGTCGTCATATGGTCGCGTGCCTCCAAACAGCCTGACCTGTCTGCGCCATGACCGCCTCACCGAGGCCGTCGGTGACTGATGCCATCCGCACGATCAGAGGCGAAAAACATTGAGATATCCAATGGGACGTGAACTGTGATATTTCCGACATGCGGACATCGGATTGATAAAAGACCTGACGAGAGGTGGCTAATAATACAGTAAAGGTGAACTCACAAGGACCCACGTCCACCGAGTCCGACCCCAAAGCGTCGTCTGTGTTTTGCGACGCAGTCCTCCTCCTTCCCCTCGTCTCAAGAGACCGGACCCTGCCTGTGTTGTACAGAATGAGATGCAGCCACATCCCACATGGAAAAGCAAACAAATTCAATCGCCTGGGTATATAATGCGAATGCCCTTCTTTTCCTCTTCTCGTTTCGAACAAGGGCGATCGTGACCATCGTGCCATCGTAACATCGCTTCATGGTTGCCCGCAAAACGCCAAATGCCTCTGCTTCGCTAGTCGTGCATGGGAGTAGGTGGTACGTCGTGGTGTTTGGGAATGCGAAAAGGCGGCCTCCTGTCGTCAGCAAGCACCACCGCTCGGGGAAGTCTGGAGCAGTCCCCAAACCCCCGATTCCCCCAGGTCGCTGTCTAGGTGGATATGATTCCCTGACTCGCTGGGTTCTTTGGCGCCCCACGCCTACGATCCTGGGGTCCCTCGTGGACTGCTGTTTCAATTCGGCTAAGCCTTCCGCATCGTTTCTCATCACCGAAGTGAGAGGTCGAGAAATTGTGTTGTTGCATCATCCGAAATCGCGATGATTCCACCAGTGTTCGTCAGATTCCGTACTTGTTCGGGCTCCAACTGCGGGCATCGATGATGTTTTTCGACTCGGCCTTGACGAGGAACCCCGCATCGCAATACGACATGTCTGGGCGGGGAATCTCAGGCGGGTAGTGCTAGATATTTCGTCAGTATTTTCGCCGTCGATCCCGGTCTGAAGTCCACGTACCAGGCGCATACAACACGCGTCCGTCCATCCCGTCGCACATGTGCCCAGATCCTGTCCAAACTTGGTCTTGAATTTTCCTCCGTTCGCCGGTTCGCACTTCGTTCCAACTCTCAGCTTGTTGTCAATCGTGCCTTTACAGCAGTGCGGCTGCAGCGTGATGAAGGGGCTCGCGAGCTGGTCGGTGGGCGGGTATGGATAGCAGTGGAACGGCTGGCTCTGCGCGAGGATGACGGGCAAGCCGAATATGAGAAATAGAGCGACAATTGCAGCCGAGAAGCCCAGTGGGCGGTGCATCTTGGGCGGGATCAGCGATTGTAAGCGGACGACGATGGCGGAGGTGGCGACTGCGGTGAAGAAGAGGGAAATGTGGTGGTGAGCCTTTTGCAGGACCTCGCGAATTGGCCTTGGCAGATGTTGGACAAGCAGCTGGACAAAAGTGGCCGTGATGGCGAAAATTGGAGGCGGCGAAGATGACAGAGGCGGCATTGCTGAGCTACTTAACGGAAACGGTATAATTTGATCCCCTGGTCAAATCCTATGTTACTATTATTGGCCGGATGGTGTCGGGATGCTGCCGTGGCCCTTCTCGACAACGACACGCACCACACAGAGAGGTACTCCGGAATGCGGGTCGTGAATCAGTGTACCGTAGTAGGGCGCCCTTGCTCGTCAGGGTGGAACGGCAGAGCTGTTTTGCAAGGCAGATGCCAGACAAGTGTGCTGGTGCTAGGCCCCCGAGGCGGATTACCCAGTAGGCAGGCTAGCGCTTGGCTTGGCCTTTGGGACTTGTGTATATCAAGACTGCGGCCTAATGCGACGTGACAATCGGCGACGGGGTATACCGTAGCACTCTCTGGAAAATCGAGAGCTGGCGGTGCCTACGGGCGGCGGGCAGCGGTGCGCGATGGCACTTGGACTGGGCGGCGGTCTCTGCGGTCGAGGGCGAAGGGGGGGGAGGGATCGCGCCGATGAGGGAGGGGTGCGTCGCAGCGTTCTGAGCTTAAAGTGTGGCCCTGCCGGGGGTATCGCGGTTGCAGGAGAACGTCGGGAGTTCGAACTGGATTATGTGCTGGGCGGATTGCGTGGAGTCGCAGCGGCGATGGAGGGAAGATGGCTGTCTGGAAGCTCTGGACTGGAATTGTGCCGGCGAGTTTCGCGTGAGGGATTGCAGAGGCCGCGCGGGCTTGCAACCAAAGGAACGGTACTGAGACTGGATGGACGACGAGAGGGTGGTGTGGTGTGCTGATGTCGAGGACAAGGGAGGCTGGCCGTCGGATGGGCTGGTGATTGGGGAACGCGCAATACGATAGCGACGGACGAGCTGAGATGGGATGGGATGGAGGAGACAGAGAGCAGAGGTTCTAGTTTGGGAGGAGGAGGAGGACAGACAGAGCAACACGATCACAGAAGAAAAGGAAGAAAGGCACGTCAGACGGAAGGAACGAGAGGCATTGCTTTAGTTTTAGTGGCACTGGACCCGACTAGACAGACACATTGGATCTTGCGTGTTATTACACAGGCAAGAGCTACCTTATGTAGCTAACAGGCAGGCCAAGGCAGGCGAGGCCCGGCTAGGCTAGGCTCCTTCCTACGAAAAACAAAATCAGACCCGTTGAGAAGCAACGATGATCATGGTGCGGGCTGGAGAAAAAAGGAAGGTCCATCGTAATAACAGTAATTGGAAGACGCAAGGAAGGCACGAGATTGGGCAACACTCTGCAAGAGCGAGACAGGGAAGGAAGGGAGGAGACGTCGTTGAGGGGCAGGAGCAGCCCAGGGCAGGGGCCACGCCGGGCCGTAAAGGCTGGGCAAGAGATGGATGAACGAATTTCAAAGAGGGAAGAAAAAATCATAGGGAAGGCCAATGGAAGAGGCCGAATCGAGTCGTACAAAGGCGGGAATGAAGAAGACGGCAAGAGGCTGCCTGCAGTTGCAGGACCGTCGCCATTGGAACGAACATGGTCATTGTGTTCCCCCTGTGTATCCGTATCCATACCTTAGTAGTAAGCACCAATCTGCACCCAATTGGAGGTCATGGTCATGCAGTCAGAAACACCACAGATTGGATCGCGACACGGGAAAAGGACGAAAAAGGCCAGCAGTCACTCATCCCCCAGCCAGGCAACAGAACCATTCATTGCAGTCGGGCGTGTTCCCCCGCCCTACGCATGCCCGCCCAGGTCTGTCAATTACCCACGCGAAATCCTCCGTAAACCGTATCCAGCTTAAACCGGGCTGGGGATTCGCTCGCCCTGCGGCGCAGCGACCAGCACCATGTTGCAGCGGCGCTAAACCTGAGGGGTTCTTCATTCACTGCTGTGTGAAGTATTTTTTTCTCACTTCATTTTTCGTATATTGCAGCGCAAAAGTTTACTCGCAAAATTAACAACACCGAATTTCCGGTTCCTCAACGGTTCATGAACCCCGTTGTTGCATGACTAAGTATCCTGCAGTTCGCGTTCATTCAATAAAGTCTGGTCAGAATTCCCACACAGCAATAACTCAGATGACAGCCCGCATCTCGCGCACGCAAAAGGCGCAAAGCAACACTTGCAGAGGCCGGGCAAAATGAGAAGAACACCCTCTTGTTCTGCTCCCTGTTCTTTCGCTTCCCTGCAACGAGCCAGGGTGTCCGCGGCCGCCCCCGTCATCCATGCAAGGGCATCCGGTCCACAACGTCAGCTCAAACCCCGCTCTTCCGTGTCTTTTCATTCGTCGCCCTCACCTCCAAAAAAGCCAAAACGCCTCACCCATGCTCACTGCCCTATCCGCCCCCAAGCCACGAATCAGAATGCGCCCGCCTCACAACCACTCACAGCTCACAGCCCCTTCGGTTTTTTTTCTTCAGTCCCTTCAAGCTCCAATTCGCACTTTCCGCCCAAACTGCAACCCACACGGAAGTCGGGCACGGACCCGCCCGAAGTCCCGGCTCCGTGAATAAGGTTATCCGGCCGGCCACTTTGGTCCTCAAACTGCCGGGGTCGCCGGGCCTTTGCTTCAACCTGCTATTTCACTGCTACACCACCTGCCAAACCTTCCCGTCCGAAAAAGACCCCTAACTTTCTCGGATCCTCTGTCCCATTCCCGCCAAGAACACCAAATCTCTTCATCACCATCCCGTCTGAAGACTTGCGCCTGTGGTGTGGTGTGGTGTGCTAGGTAGGCTGGGCTGGGCTGATTAGCAAATCTGTCTCTGTAAAGTCTATCGTCCTCCTTCGTTGTGTCTGAGTTTGACAGGCCAGCGAACCGGGGCATGGCGTGCATCTCAACAGTCAGGAGATCCCCGTTGTCAGAGGCTGTTGGTGAACCATCCCTTGCACCCCTTCCTGCCGCAAGTTCCGGATGCCGCTCGCTCGCATTTTGATGGGTTAATTGGGGACCCCCCCATTAATGCAACTCTGCTATTGAACTCTGTCGAGCATCACAATTTTTTGATCGACAACTGACAGAGTCATGTTGATTACCGCAATCTGTCAAAAAAATGCAAGTCGGCCTCTTTTTTTTTTCTTCCAGTCTCCCGTCGCAGATGGATTGTCGTATTTTAAACGGTTATCTAACTGAGCGAGAGTCTAAATGACGCGATGTACGGGCTGTACCTGACACATGGTGCACTCTCACAAACTGTTCCGACAATCCGGATATTCTAGACAGCGCGTAGCATGACAAGACCCTTCTTTTTTCCAGCTGCCATTCGCGATTCACGTCACCGCGGAGAACTCGGCAGATCCGAAGTCCTATCTCGTTCCCGAGATAAGCGTGCTTCCATAGGACAGATTCATCTCATAACAGTCCCAAATAATTCCCCGGCCTCCCGCCCCTAACCCTCCAGACGAACCCAAATGCGGCTTGTGGCTACTACTACTAGTACTGCAACACCAGCTCGCCAACCGAACCAAGCCTTCGGAACACTACGGCCTGCGCCGCTTTCCTCCTCCGAGGTCTTATCCTTGACACACCTCTTCCCGTAGTCGCAGACCTCGCCCTCCTTGCAGCATATCCCGCCGCAACACCTCTCTTCAGCGCCGCAGCCACCCTTGCCGCAGCACTCTCCCGACACGCACACCGAGCCACAGAGCCGCTTGTCGTTGGGGCAGCACCGGCCGAAGAGCAGGTCGACGCAGTAAGAGCCCTCGATGCAGCAGCCGGCGCCGCAGCACTGTGATGTCGAGGGGCAGCAGTTCCAGTTGTGCGGGAGGTGGCACATCACTGTGCCTTGTTAGATGTGCTCGTGATGCATTGTGAATATGCTTACCTGTCTCATTCGGGCAAGTGTTCTCGAGATCATCGCGCCGGGTCACAGCTGAGATCGCATTTTGGAAAGGCGTCGTCGTTGAGGTGACCGATAGGTTTGGCGACGTAAGTGCACCGAATGTAGAATTTGCGCAAAGTAGCCATAGCCACATTATCCATGTTATGGACAATGACGTCGTAAAGCGCAGATAACAGCGAAGGAGGTGCATGTTGTGGTAGTTGATGCGATGTTTACTGCCATATTCAGTTTCACTGGACAGCTCAAATAACACGAAAGAGGCCCACGATGATTCGCTCAATCCCATGACTTGCGCTAAAAAGAACAAAAACAATCATTCACTACCACGTCGTGTGGGGTTTGCTTGGTATTTTCCCGCCGTCTATGCAACTCCAAATGCTCCCACATCACCTATTCACTGTTCCTGATCCTCCTTTTATCCGTCATTCCACAATCAGTTCTTGTTGGCGTCCTCCTTCAGTGACACGATGCGGTTGAGGATGATCTGGTCGTCAGTGCTGTCAGAGTCGACGGCCTAAAACTGGTTAGCATAGCTGAAAAAGCTTTGGTCACATGGATGGTACTCACAAAGTAGGCAATGCGAGTGGCCTGGAAACGAACGCTCTCGGGCCCACCCTTGCCGAGTTCGCTCTCGCCAGCAGCCTCGGGCCAGGGCGCGCGACGCTTGACCTCGTCGAAGCCGCTCTCAATGACAGCATCAGGGTAGATGACCTCGCTATCGGGATTGATGTCCTTGAGGAAACCGCCCTCGGCGTCGTCGGGCTTCTCGCTCTTGAACAGGGAGTTGTGGATGCGGGCCTCGACCTTTTTGGAACCATCGGTGCCGACCCAGTTGATGTAGGCCTTGGGCTTCTTGGTCTCCTTGTCAAATACGGCGCGAATCTCAGTGACCTGACCGGTGGTCTCGTCCTTGGTGTAGGAAGTAGCCTTGATGGGGAAGGGGGCGTTGAGAAGACCGACGGTCTTGTTAGGTGCCAGACGGAAGTAGTCCTTGCTGTCGACCTCTCTGAAATCGGCGCGGTCGATGTAGACGGTAGGCGTGAACTTGACGATGTGGGATCCCATCTTGGGATCCTTGGGAGAGAAAGGCAGCTCGACTTCGGTGGTCTCAGCGCCCTCAATAACAACCGGGATAGGGTCGAGGACCATCATAAGTCTGGGAACGGTGCGCTCGAGGTATTTGCGAACGGTCTGCTCGAAACGCTTGATCTGGATGACGGAGACAGAGGTGGTGACACCCAGCTCGTTGACGAAGTCGAGAATGGCACCAGGAGGAACACCTCTCCTCTTGATACCAATCAGAGTATACAGACGAGGGTCATCCCAGCCACGAACAATCTTCTCCTCCACCAGCTTCAGGATCTTTCTCTTTGAGAGAACAGTACCGGTAATGCCCAGACGGCCGTACTCGCGCTGCATGGGCTCGTAGACACCGAGCGTCTTGTTGAGCCACTCGTAGGACACACGGCTCTGGACGAACTCTGTTGTGCACAGGGAGTGGGTAATGCCCTCGAAGCTATCGCACAAGCAGTGTGTGAAGTCGTATGTGGGGTAGATCTTCCAGTCCCAGCCGGTTCGGTGGTGAGGGGTGTCGGTCTTGATACGGTACGCCGCAAGGTCCCACATCTGGGGGTTGCCGTCGGTGATGTCCTGCTTCATGCGCAGGAACGCTTCCCTTGGTTTGTACTTTCCATCCTTCATGTCTCTAAACTTCTGGAGGTTCTCGTCGACGGAGTGGTTCGCATGTTCGCACCGGAATCGGGGGCTGGCCCCCTTCTCTCCACCGCGCTGGAGCTTGATCTCGGTGTCTGTGATCCCAACTTAGCATCCAATCCGTAGCAGAGCGATGTGACCGCACTTACCGCCACAGTAGCACACGTAGGCCTTCTCCAGGGTAATCAGCTTCTCGGCGAGGTCGTATAGCTTCTGGAAGTTATCGCTCGAGTAGGTGATCTTGTAGGGAGTGAATCCCAACCACCTAACCATCTCCTCAATCGCGGTGAAGTATCTCTCCTCCTCCTTCTCGGGGTTCGTGTCGTCGTATCGCAGGTAGCAGACACCGCCGTGGAATTTGGCAAAACCGAAGTTGACGGCAATGGCTTTAGCGTGACCAATATGGAGACAAGAGGGCTGTTAGTGGTGCAACAACACTCTAGATGGCTGCTCAATACATACTATCCGTTGGGCTCGGGAGGGAATCGTGTGACGACGTTCTCGGATGGCCTCTCCTTGTAGACCTCCTCGAGGAAGCCCTGCTTGAACATGGCCTGGGGATCAAGGACAACCTCCTCGACCTTGGGCTTAGGAGCAGCCTTGGGCTTGCTCTCACCGCTACCACCAGCGGCCTCCTTCGCAGCCTTCGCCTTCTCGGTAGCGGCCTTCTTCGCGCGTTTCGCCAATCTCTTCTTCAGCTCGCCCTTGCTGACCATCTCGCCAGTCTCCTCATCGAGCTGGAGCTTCGCCGTGGACTCGGCCAGCTTGGCGGTGGGGTCCGCAGGGGTGTCCGCCATGTCGGTATTCAATCGGGGAGGGCGATAATCGGAAGGAAGTTTGTGTCCTGTGCGTATCGTCTCGGGACGTTGGCTTCGCAATAGGTTCAATTGAGTTCAATGGAGGTCGAAAATGTGTGGTCGTGGTGGCGGGGCAGCACTTCTTTTACAGCGGGGATGACTCAACTGGATCCGGACAGTGAGGGGCGAGGGGTCATCCGCTGTGACCTCCTTGCGACACGCGACAAAGAGGTGATAAGATAGAGTGACTGAGCTGATAAGATAAGCTAGCGACGCTAAGATAAGGCAAGTGGAAAGCAAGCTGCTGGACGTTTACAGCCCAAGGCACCTGAGGCTTAACGGTGATGCCGCCCTCAAAGCTTCCAAGGTGAGCCTGATGACCCTTCCAAAATAAGAAAAAAATCACTCGAAGATGAGGGATTTGTTCCAATACTTTAAGAGCTTCAGACTTCAAGAAAATACTGCTGATGAATTTGTTCCATTCTCCCTCCAGAAGATCTTACTGCCTGCCCCCCCCCTGCTTCGTCTGAACAGCGGTCCTTCCAGAACAAACCGATAACCCCGATAAGCCAAGCTCCAGCTTAGCGCGGGGCCCTTTCCCGGTCTTCTTTCGTCATGGGCTCCCACCTTTCCTGCTTCCGGCCGTCTGCTTCTTTGTCACCAACAAGCCAACAGCCTTCCCCTCCCGCGCCGAAACCCTTCAAATCGGCCACGAATCCGACCCTAAACAAGCCCGCGAACTCGCCTATGCCAATCCGTCAAGCCGTCAAAATGGCCACCACCGCCGTCGCTGACATCCCGACCGTTGAGCTCCTCTACAAGCTTGGCAAGCTCTCCGCTCCCGCGAAACCCCTCCACGCCCCCAACCTGTCGCACAACCAAAAGGTCGCCGTCATTCACGGCGACATCACGAAGCTCGGCGTCGACGCTATCGTCAACGCCGCCAATAAGAGTTTGCTCGGAGGTGGTGGAGTCGACGGCGCCATTCATCGCGCCGCCGGCCGCGGTCTGCTGCAGGAGTGCCGCACCCTCAACGGCTGCGAGACCGGTTCCTCCAAGATCACCGGCGCCTACAACCTGCCTTGCAAGAAAGTCATCCACACCGTCGGCCCCGTCTACGATGAGCTCGCGCCCGAGACCTCCGAAGAGAAGCTGAAGGGCTGCTACCAGTCTAGCTTGGAGCTGGCTGTACAGAACGGCTGTCGCAGCATCGCTTTCAGCGCTATTAGCACTGGTGTGTACGGGTACCCAAGCCGCGAGGCTGCGCCCGTTGCCGCTGGTGTCGTGAGGAAGTTCCTCGACGGTGAGAATGGCAAGAAGCTGGACAAGATCGTGTTCTGCACCTTCGAGATGAAGGATGTTAATGCTTACAATGAGACGCTGCCGTATGTAATCCCCGATCAGCAGTTTCGAGATATGCAGCTGCTAACAACCTGCCCAGTCTCTTCTTTCCTCCCACAGACAAGACGACATCCCACGATCAGGTCTCCGATGGACCTTCCAAGCAGCAGACAGAGGAGGCAAAGGCGATCGCAGCCGAGCTTCCTAGCGTCCCGAAGGCCGACCCTTCTTCATGATAATAATGTCAACCTTTCTTCGGGAAATGAGCGGTTGATGACCATCAGGGTATCACCAGGGAACGTCTTTGGGCCTCGGAGTTTATGGAGTCACGGTGGGAAAAGCAAGTCGGATAGCATAGCTTCCTTAATACGAAGATGTCATCTCAAACCGGCGGCTCAATTGGTGTGAGAGCGACTTTTGATCTAGAAGAAGTCTCCGTTACATTGAGTTCGCGTCTAGTCTTGATAACCAAAGGGGGTATACTCCTACATGGAACCCCCTGTCAGCCATACCCAAAGCTGACCGAAGCCAGTAGATTCTCTATGCGTCAAGCGTCGCGAAGGAAACAGATCCCTCAGTTCATCCACTTCGGCCCTTTCCAATGTCTGCCAGACCTGCAATTCGTGTATCACATCAATATCCTCTCCTTCCGACAAGTCGTATTGTCGTTCTTCAATTCGATAACGGTTCGAGAGCTCCGTTCTAAGATATCTAGGAGCTCCGCGTTCAACAAAAACCTTGCAAGCCTGAAGTATGTTCCCGGGAGGTGGCCATCTAGGATTATCCGAAAGGTCGCATACAAACTTCATCCAGGCATTTTCAAAAATGTCTTTTGCGTTGACAAGAGTTGCCTCGTAGAAGTCGAGGATGTCAGCTAACAACTTCGTGTCAATACGATTCATGACTATGACTTCAGGACATTCGGCGACATCTACGTGGGCATAGCCTCGTAGGATTCCTGCCACAATGTGTGCGGCACTCGCACTATTCGAGCTACTTGGTATGGGGGCATGGAGCTTCAACAAGAAGCGCGCTTGCGCATGCCCCAGCAGCTCATATGAATTCGGCTCAGACGAGAAAAAAGGCTTGCTGCGCAACTCACACAAACCATCCCAAAGGTGGAGTTGAAATGGAAGACGGTCAGTTTCTAGCTCTTGCAAGAAGTGGCAAACTCTCAAGAACGAATCGACGATAAGTGATTCGAACTCTAGATCACGTTCTTCTTCGTAATAGAATTCGATATCCCTCAAACATGCCAAGGGAAAAAGGCAGTCGTGACCCGTAGGTATGCTGAGTCTGAATTGTTGCAGTGCAGAGGACTGAAGCAGAAACTCGAAGACTGTCCTGTGAACAAAGCCTATTCGATCTTCGCCCTGCGAAGTACACCATGCCTGGACTAAATCTCGGCACATGGCAACGAGTGTCTCCCTCGGCGACAAGGAACGGCCCGTCAGAAGTCCACCGAGAAGGATGTTTTGTCGTATGGCTTTCCTGCTGGCAATCAAGCTGAACTCTAGGAGCTTGGATTCAACTCGCTTCGGGATCTCCCACTCGCTGATTGCACGCAAATACTTAAAGTATCGCACTGGCAAAGACGTTTTTGCTGAGAGTAAAATTGTAAATGCTAAATAAGCATTCTTGGCGTAGACCTCCTCAATCGAATCGAGCATCCGTTGGAAAAATTGTGCAAGATCGGAAGGGAATTCAGCTAGTCGCTTATGCAGTATAACGATATCGTCGTGGTTCTGTAGCCCTCTCAATAGTGACTTGACTACGAGAGACACCCAGAAGAACACTCCCTCTGCCCTGTCGGCGATCACATGAACCAGGCTATGCAACTCATGCCTTCGGGTCTGTTGCATCCCTTCACACGCTGCATCTTCTGACAAAATGTCATCTGCATATCGGAGTATGTCGGTTTGGGTCAATTTGTGTATTTCCAAAGTCCATTCGCTTTTCCCGAAGGCTTTGGAAAAGGCAGGCCAAGGCCTGCTTGCGCAACATACTTTGATGTTTGGGGAGTTCGCGACTGCGCCCAAGAACTTCGTAAGCTCTCTCGGCTCTCCGCTGTACTCGTCAAGACCGTCGACAAGTAGCAAAATTTTGATCGGGAGTTCGTGAATGTGCTGAATTCTTTGAAATGTCTCAGAGAGCTCTTCGATACTCCAGGACTCGAGAGACCTGAACGGGCTCAAATACCTCTCCTTGCACACTTCCGGAATGATTTCTGGGCATTGAACCATGATTTGGAACAACAAGGTGCAGAGGAGACCCTCCTGTGACTTTTGAATCTTGTTACCGACGCTCCAGAAGAAATGGCTCACCAGGATGAGAGGTTTTTGACCGGCCCAACCCGTAGCTAGCGTTTTGGTCGTCTGGTGACCCACGATGAGCTTCATCAGGGTGGACTTTCCAGATCCAGGTTTTCCCGTCACCCAGAAGACGCCTTGGCCTGCATATTGGAACCATGACGTGAAGTTGACTGTCGAGGACTCGTCGAAGATCCATTCAAACGTGTTACGATGCGCCTGTGGAATTTCGTTCTGTCTCTCTTTGATTTGCGCAAAGTGAAGACTTTTGAGGATACTCCGTACGTTGCCGCGGTGGTTTGCCTCGTCCACAAACCCGGAGAGCTGTTTCGCAAAACTCCCGAGGTCGTCCGTTGATTGCCCTAATGATCTCGTATCGAGAAGCTTTTCTAGATCGAGAGCAATAGCATCTAGCCTTTTCTCGGTGGCGTTGTTCCAAGCGGCTGATGCTTCGCCTAGTGAGCGCATGGCCTCTGATAGAGACTTGCGATGATCACTATCACAGTCGTCAGTAAGCAAGATTATCCTACAGAAGTTTTGACGAAGTGTTTTTGATTGACTCACTAAAGCAAGGGCTCCAATCTCTCAAAGATTTCCTTCTTGATGTCTCCCATTCTCGCCGCAAGATCTTCTATCTTGCTCTTTCTCCAGTACGCCTTGATAGATTTGAGGAGCCTAGTCAAGCTTCTACTGCGGTCGGAAGTGGCCATCCGAAGCCCTTCAAGCTCGGAAAGTAGCTCATTTGCGACTTTGATGCATCGTTTCAGGAGGCCCATGGTGATCGGGTCGGCTTTCGCTGTGACGTCATCCTGTAGGAGACTGCATCGATCTTTGAGACTGGAAGTCATTGCAACCAAATCGACGTTGCGCTCCGCCAAGCCGTCTGGATCGGTGCTTCGATATGTCTCGATCACGGCCTTTGTGATTTTGACGCCGAGCTCGACGAACTGGACGATGTTGGACGCGACGCCGAGCGCCGCGAGCGATTCAGCCATGGCGATGTGTTCGCATGTGAGGTTGAGAGAGTACTGACCTGTCCAAGCCTGATTTCGATCTGGTCGAGGGAAGTCGAAGGTGGCGGAGCTTTATGCAGCCTGAGCGATACGGCGCTTAGCGGCGCAGCATGATTGGTGGTTGCCGATGCGTTTCCTGACATACTATCCAGGATCATGATTTGTTCGGGTACTGTGCAGGTATTTGTATTCATCAGAAACAGAAAAGTTGCGTACAAGCATAACCGTGATAATACCAGCAAAGACCATGAAAGAAATTGACGATAATAACGAGAACGCGACGACGAGGGCGACCAGGATGAGGAGGAGGAGGAGGACGACGAAGACTACAACGGAAAACAGCAAGGACGAGGACAACGATAATGACAGTAAAGATATGACAAAAATAGCAGCAGGATTAGGATACAAAGAGCTGAATCATGATTAAAATAGGTAATGGCCCGTACGGTCAGCTGAAAGTATCCGTCGTGGTTGGAAAACTCTTCGCAAATTACTGTTTTCTTCAATTCAAAGCTTAATCACACACTCTTATATAGCCCTGATGGTCCAATCTCCCCAGACAGGTGAAGTTGAGAGATATGACTAGTCTCAGGGGACAGCACCGGTAGCAGAACTGCATATAGTAAGGGCCATGAATGCCACGGAAGGGAGAAAAATGTAAAAGGCGACGGGCGTCTGAATTGGCATAGATAGTGTGGGCTCTAACTCTAACCGGAAAGATAAGGACGGGATGGCAAAGGCGATGAAAAAAGATGGAAATTGCCTCAATACAGTGGACGGAATGATAATACAGCAAATACCTGAGAGTTAAGTATTAGCAGAAAGAGATCAAAATCAGATCAGAACTAGGTCTTTGGGATAGTGTTGAATTATACCAAGGTTAAAATGACACAGCTTGGGGATCTACCTTGTGGACAGAATCCCGAAGGATTGAAGCTGATATGCCGGAGATTTGCATCGAGCGGACTGATTCTCCAAGTTAATGGAAACAATGCTAGCAAGGGGGCAAAGTAGAAATTGGGCGGCTATGCCCCAATCCCAGAATGTCGCATCGCAGGATAAGCACTAAAAGCCATGTTAACCAGCGCCTCAATCCTGCGGATCTAAGCTGTCAGCCAGAAGGTGTGATTGGCTTCCGCCCAACCTGTCTGCCTAAGGATTTCGAGACAAGCCCAGGATAGATATTGAACGGAATGCAGAGCGCATCGCTACGAGGCAGGTTGTCGTCATGATTTGAGACAGGTAAAACATCGATCAGAGGGCAATCTCAAGCGATTCCATCGCCCACCACCAGCAAAACTTCCATCGCCCACCGGCTGTGAGGTATAAACCATCTGGGCCCCATAAACCCCTTCTTGACTCTGCACAATCTAATTGCCCCCGACAACACTTTTGCTGTATCAGTTTCCGCCTTTAACCATCTTCGGCCTCGATACCATTGGATGGCAATGGCTACCTACGTAGGAGAAACACAACCCAGGCCACCAAAAGGCGAGGACGACTCAAACTCTCATGTTATCCTTCAAACTCCTAGAAGCAGGTCACCATCCCCGGAACCTCCAAGTTCGACGTCTCTTTTGGATGCATCGGGAACACAGATCCCAAAGGTCGAGCCGGAAGAATCGGACTCAATCAAACATCCACATCAGCCGGTGACGCAGTCGCGATCGCTAGTGCCTGCCTACCTGGTAGCAGGGTATGCAATTCTGTCGATTTTGGCCTGGGTCACGACATGCGTGATGACCTACCGACCGCTATGGCCCTTGAAATACACAAAGGACTATGTGATCGACTATCAGAGCGAGAGTACTGTGGGGGATGTCGCCGCAATTTTTGAGAAAAACAGGTATTGGTATCAGCGCATTAGGGTATTGCAGTCAGTCATTGCGGTTTTGACTCTCCCTCTTACGACGTCAGTCATGTCAGCCGCGGCCATCATCTACGTTCAACGAAGTTCGCACGATATAAGCTTGCGTCAGTTAATTGCATTGGCGGACAAGAGCTGGACGGACGTAATAGCTGTAGCCACACTTCCATGGGGACGGCACAAGACGCCTTTCCTAATGGTGGCTATTGCAGTGTACATTCTCGGAGGTCTGCTCTCTCCGTTACAGGAATTCTTCTTATCGGTCCTGTCGAAGAAGGTCACCTACTCCCCCGGAGGTACGAGCTACCTGGCTGATATTCCCGAGCAATTCAAGTACATGGGTCGAGAATATAGCGATGACAACTCGGTTGTTCTCATCACTCGTGGCTTGCTGGAAACGACTATCTCTTCTCAGCCACAAGCGCAGCTGTGGCAAGGCAGCGGCTACGCATGCTCCGACTCTAGAGAAGTCAGAGGAAAACGCTTGTCAGAGGAATGTCGCGTCGGAACGACTCTTGAAGATATCACGAAGCTGGAGAACCCTTTCCTAGCTCAATTGCCAGCTGGTTATTCGACCGGACTTATCCGCCAGTTCATTCCCCGCATCAATTCGACAGCCGTTGTGGCTTTGGTGACTGCGGAAGAGTTTCCGAAATCTTGCGACACAATACCAGGTGCTTTCTGGGCATCTTACTTCACAGAAGGCGGCGGCATGAGTTATCCTGGATATCCGCCTGTAGCGATTCAAGCATGCATGCCGGGAAATCTCACTATCACTCCATGGAAACGGACCAGAGATAGGCAAACATTTACGGAGGATCTGTATCTCAACATCAGCTTCAATCAGAAGGAACCGAGGATTTCATACTGGAAAATCAGTTTGAGTACCACGGCGGGATACTTTGAGCTGCCAAACGAATGGAACCGAACGGCTGGTGAATTACTCGACAAAGACCCTTTCGGTCCAGAAGGTGCATGTAAAAAGGGCTGTGGAAGGCAAATATACGAGGACTTCATGGAGAGCAATTGGTCTGATAGAGATGATCGCTTGTAAGTCCAGGTTTGATCGCACGTTCGGTTTGTTTACTCATGCTTTAAACCAGCCCACTATACCATGACGAACGCATCCTCTTCGGGCTAGATCCTTGGGAACCCGCCGTACTAGAAAGGGTTGCTAACAAAGGGCCGCTTCTTACAGTCGGACTCGCGCTCTTCGGCCGGCAGTCCTTCTTAGACACCAGGTTGTCCAACTCTTCAACCTACGGCAACCTAAACGTCACATCAAACACCACTGCTTCTTCTACCTGCATATATCTCAATCCCCTCAAACTTCTACTCGAGGACGATATAATCAGATCCCTCGAAAGAGTGTGCTCCACAAGCACAGACATGAGAAACGAGCCCAGCGTGAAATACGACATGTCAAGATGGTTCATGGACTTTTTCTATTTTCAGGGGGACGCCGAGGATGCTACATGGACGATCAAAAACATCTTCACTCGTGCCGCATTTATAGCCAACCAGGCCTGGCTGCAACACCAAACGAATGGACAGGCCGTGTATGTCCAACGCGACCCAGGCTTAGATACCGTAATTCCTTCCATATCACTGGCCGGGATAATCACGATTAGCATTTTGTTGACAGCGCACCTGGTTGCCTTGTCTCTGTTTGCAGCGTATGCGGCACGGAAATCCGATTTAACAGACACGAAACTGGATGCATGGGCTATGATGAAGATTGGAGCTAGTCATGCTGGTCACGTAGTTACGAGCAAGCACCAGAAAGCCGAGTATGTTTCGTACTTGGATCGTTTCTCGGGCAGGCTTGGTCGCTCGGGGGCAGATTCTGATCAGGAAGAGACGTCCAGGGTGCAAAGCTGATGGAGATGGCAGCGAATGATGAGTTCTTGCGTGCGGACGAACACTCCTGGCTACCTACTTCAACAAGATCTGTATATGTCTCATAGTCTTTGTTAGCTCCATATCGACCATGTCGTCTCTGTAACTTTGTGTCTATGCAAAACTTTTATTTCAGTATTGATGGATGTAGTCACACGGGGCTGTGCTCTTAGTCTTAAGCTTGTGTAACTCAAGGACTGTTGATAAAGTTTTGAAGATGTTTTGTCTACTATTAACCACCGTTAGAAGACGACAGACACTCGAAGTCATGTGGCCTTTGGATAATCTCGAGTAACCAATGATTGGTAGTAGCCAACACGCGCTAGAGATGATAAACAACATCATGCTTCATTGCGACTTTTGTCGGGCGAGACTTCTCCATGAGTGAGGTCCACCTCTGTTAGTGTGACCACGATTCATGATTCGGTCAATCTCAGGCTGCAAAACCCCTCTTGAACAGTCTCCGTTCGCCGCCTGCCGATTGACAATTTTTTAGGAAATCCTTTCCGTGAAATTCGTGTCTGCAGATTCGGTTGACGGGCCGAGGCATCTCAACCCACAAGCCGCATGCTGGCACACGCGGGCATCGGGAAGGGGATCTTTTGTTCGCGCCGGGGTTCAGGGGCCAATCGCTCCCCACTTCTCTTATCGCGCGGCGATCATGTCAAGAAGCCAACAATATTACCAGACATAACGGCAAAAAAGGAATCTCATATCACGGAGCTAGAACGGCATTAGAAGTCCGTCGGCCGCCTGCAACATGCAGTACCGGCAGCTCAACAGCCGACATATCCGTGATAATCCTGACCTTAGCTCCAACAAAGGTGCACTCTGGAGATGAGAGTCGCTCGTATGCAGGCCAAGCGCCAGGGGCGGCCCCAGTCTGGGGGTGACCTTGCACATCGACCTGCCAAGTGAAGCTAGCGGCTGATGTGGTGTCGACAAAACAAGCTCATGCGATTGGGATGAACGCCCACTTAACGCACGATGGCAGGCGATGGTGACATCGGGAGCGCTGGAGACGACCACGGCTCAGTCCTGAGGGAAAGTGGATGACGACGACAAGATGGAGAAAAGCTGAGAGACATAAGAACGCGGCGTTGTCGCGCCGGGCAGCGAGGTTGAGATCAGCTTCCTCCGGTAGCCCTGATCGACCGTCAAGTTGTTCTGAGCCGACTTCAAGATGCGAAGCTCTTTTGTTGCCGCGCCAGCTTTGCTGGGCAGTGTTGCTGCTCTCTCCAACTCGACGACCACGGCGTCGGTGCCTTCGTCGACTGAGCCATGTGCTGCTGTCAGCGCTGCTTGGGCTGCTCAGCATGCTGCTGCTCCCACGGTCACGCCGACTGTGCCCGCTCAGCTGGCCTACGACTGTCTGAACTCAGTCCCCCTTGGGAAGCAGGAGGCCATTGACTTGGTCGACTCGATCGTCCCTTACCTCGAGTGGCAAAGCGGTGAGCTCCGATCCCGGCACGTGTGATCGGTTCATGAGAGTGCTAACTGTTGTGGAGACGCGACATACAAGGCCGATCCCCCTGCCGACTATGACTTCCCAGCCTACGACATGTTCGCTGCCTTGGAGAAGGTCCGCAGCAACCTCGAAGCCGACGTTTACACCAGCGAGTACGCTTTCCAGTCTGCTCTGTACAATGAAGTGTTCGGACCTGGACATGACGGTCACTTCGTATACTATCCGGACCTCTTGACTGCTGTGTTCGAGTGGACCCGCGAGCGTGCGCTCGTCTCCATTAGCGAGGATGGCTCATCCCTGCCAGTAATCAAGATCTATGGTAAGATAAGCTCAAGCCTCCCGTTTCTCGTCAGTGCATTCCTAACTCAATTTCAGAGGAGGTTGTTTCGTCTCCAGAGACTGCTTCCATGGTTAAGCTTATCAACGGAATTGATGCTGCCACATACCTCGACGAGACCATCAACAAGGCCAACTGGAACCGTGACGCTGACTCCGCGTACAACTCTGTCTTTTTCGAGCAGTCTTTGTACGCAACAACCGGCGGAAAGGGATACTTCAGCTCAGGCGGTCGCATTCGGTGGGTTTAGGTTCATACTACGCACGGTATTCTCTCAACTAACACGAACAGTTATGTCTACCAAGGCGCCAACACCACAATCACATTCGCAAACGGCACGGAAGTCACTTTCGAGAATCACGCTACCGTTAAGAAGGCTTTGACTGGAGTCGTTGATGGTCCTTCTTTCTACGCAAAATTCTGCAACCCGCTGAGCCCTGCTGTCGACGCTCCCTCAAGCACAACTCCATCCACCGGCTCTGGCTCTAGCGACCTTCTCCCGGGATACCCTTCCCCCATTGTCACAACTCCTGACGGAATTGTCTCTGGTTACTACCTCGAGGGTGAAGGCCTCGATGACGTTGCTGTCATTGTCCTCACTGCCTTCGAGAGTGAGAGCCCCGCAGAGTTCCAGGCCGCCGCCCGCGACTTCTACACTGCTGCTCTCGCCACTGGCAAGACCAAGCTCGTGATTGACTTCCAGCAGAACGGCGGTGGCTACATTCTGCAGGGCTACGACTTTTTCCGCCAGCTGTTCCCCCACACAGTACAGGAGGGCAACTCCCGCTGGAAAGAGAATGATGGCTTCAATGCCGCAGCCGAAATCGTGTCCCGCATTGCCAACCAGCCCAATGCCACCAACAACGCCAACATCAACCTGGTCACCAGCTACTCTGAGTCCTGGTTCAACTGGCGCTATGACTACAACATCTCCAACGAAGGCTTCACCTCCTTCGAGGACAAGTTCGACCCCCACGTCTTCCAGAACACGACCTACACCAACCTCATGCGCTGGAACCTGAACGATCCTCTGACGACGGTCAACACCACCTTCGGCTTGGGCATCGAGATCACCGGTTACGGCAACCTGACCAACGTTGCGCAGCCTTTCGAGGCCGACAACATCATCATCCTGTACGACGGTGTCTGCGCCTCAACTTGCACCATCGCCTCAGAGTTCCTTCGCCTTCACGGTGGTGTCAAGTCAATCGCCATGGGTGGTCGCCCTAAGGAAGGCGGAATTGAGGGCGTCGGTGGTATCAAGGGCTCCCAGGTCCTCGACTGGAGCTCCATCTACGGATTCTCCACCGACCTTCTCCCCTACGCCACCACCGACAAGCAGAAGGCCGCTTTCGCCACCTACAGCGATCTCCCTCTGAACCGCAGCTTGGCCGCTGCTGTGAATGTTCGTGACCAGATTCTGAGGGACAACGTCGAGGATGGCATCCCCGCGCAATTCGTGAAGGAGATCGCTGACTGCCGTCTGTACTGGACTTTGCCCATGGTCAACGACGTCACCGAGGTCTGGAAGGCAGCTGCCAACGCTGCCTTCAACGGCGCCAAGTGTGCCTACGGTGGCATTGAGAAGAGGGACGTCAGCGAGGAGGCGGCGGTTAGACGTAGAAACTACCTCGCGGCTGCTGCTCTGCACTCTCGTGGTGCTGTGTCTCGCCGCGCCTTGCCCCCTACGAGTGAGCGCTCGTGGCAGGACAAGTACGTCCAAAAGGCTATTGAGTAGAGTCTTTGTACTTCAATGAGTAAATAGGTGTATAATGCTTTAATGTTAAGTCGGGCTTCCTTGTAATCCATGGATCATCGACAGGTTTAAGTTCGAGTTCTACTTTAAACTTGGCAATCGATTGAGGCGCAAGCTATCCCACAAACAGAGAAAATGAAAGACGACTTCACGTACTTCCCTCGGCTTCCAGCCGAACTACGCTTAGAAATATTGAGACTTGTATTTCGATCTCACCGTATCAAGGGCGTCCAGTCCTACGGCATCCAAGACACAGAATGTGATCGAACGGAGAGTTCAAAGCCGGCATACCCCATAGTGGAAGGCGATAGATGATTCCTCACTTCCTAGCATTCCAATCAGACCCCAGATGGCTGAAAGGGAACGAATCTGACTACGCACTTGATGCAAGTCTCTGGACCGCCTGCGTCGAGTTCAGAGAAGTCTGGTCAGGGAGCGGCACTCCGAAATTGGCGATTACAAGGAAATGAGACTACAGCGACTCGAGTCAAGATCTGCGAACGTTCCGTATGAAGAGTGTCCTGGAGTTGAACATTGTCGGATCAAAGAAGCGAGTATGTTGTTCCTCGTTTGTCCAGAATCTGACTTATTTTGCAGCTTTGCTTCTACACACCAAAGACGCACAGCGTGTTGATCAACATCTTCACGAGCGAAGGCGAAGCGGTCGCTTTTTGCTCAACGTGGTGCCTTTCTGGACTATGAAGATGGGGTAATATCTCGGAGTTCCAAATTTTGCGTTCGAGTACGATAGCTCTTGGGAGTTTGACAATAAAGACGTGAGTATATCCGACTAGGTTGTTTCAGGCAGGCGGCAGCCGTGGGTGCATTTGAAGGTTTATGGGAGCTGCAACAAGACTTCCAGTATGGAAGACGAAGCTACGCACCATTGATCGTGCGATCACCCACCAGGTGGATGCGGATAGTCTAGTTAAGCATGGGCATGAATTTGAAACTAACGAAAATGGGCACTTTGGAGTTATGGAGAGCGACATCAATGGCCCTCGGAGGAAGATGAGCGCTTTCAACTTCGGAAGATCTATTGACATACTATTGGGGAACTCCTAGTTGATGTCCAGTATGTATGATGAAGAGATTTTGTGTAGAGAGGGGACATCATCTCACCCTAGCCCTCGCGCTGCCTCTAGGGCTAGGTTCTGTTCATTTTTGTAACGATTCTGACGACTGTTAACAATAAGAATGAATGATAATCTCAACAGAGACATTGTTATACTGGATATATGAAGGAATTGATGGAAGCTTCGGCGCCCTAGATTCAGTTGTAATTCATAGTAAATTCATACCGGTCGAACAACGTGGTGCCTCCCAGTAATTAAGAAGTTCTCACGAAGACAAACAAAAAGCGCTAAAATTGGATTTGGTATTGGTCACCAGATGTTCCTGTGAATGACTAACAAGGTCGCTGTCATCTTTCGATTCGTGGAAGAAGCAGTCCTTCCTAATCCGGTACCGGCCTTGGCTGCTTGCCAAGATGTCACATCCCGCTCTCAATGCCGTGATATCTGAATGGCGCGCTTCCTTCCCCACGAAACGGAATGAGAGTCTCCGTTGCCAGTAATTATTCCGTGGGGCGCTTCATGAACAAGATGACCGCGCATGTTGCGCATAGCGCGCGTGGCAGCCATACGGAAAATAAAGGTACCGTGACAACAAGAATACAAAAAGACGAGCTGTTGACGATTCTTTGCCGCTTCTGCTCCACCTCCAGGCGATCAATTCACTCTTTACCTTGCTCCTTGACCCAAGTTCCTGGTCCATCAGGCGACGAAGCAGCGAGTCCCTGAGAAATCAGCCAGTTCAAAGTTTCCACAGAGATCGGCGGCAACTCCGCAACTCTATCCAAGATGTTGCCCATGTGGAAGCAGCTGATCGGCAGCATCCTGGCTGTCGTCTCCATAGCTCCGGGTGCTAATGCAGCCTACCCCAACCCAGGGGCGGTCTCCGGCAGCATCAACGTTCACGACCCGAGTGTCGTCAAGACCAGCAGTGGCACATATCTCATGGCCCACACCGGAACAAACATCGCGCTCAAGACTTCCACCGACCGCACCGTCTGGCGCGATGCCGGCGCTGCGTTCCCGAACGGCGCATCGTGGACGACAGCTTACACGGGCGGCGACACCAACCTCTGGGCCCCAGACATCTCCTACCGCAACGGGCAGTACTACATGTACTACTCCGCCTCGACCTTCGGGTCCCAGAAGTCCGCCATTTTCCTGGCGACGAGCAGCACGGGCGCGTCGGGATCGTGGACCAACCAGGGCCTGGTGATTGAATCGTCGAGCTCCGTCGACTACAACGCCATCGACCCCAACCTCTACGTGGACCCGTCAGGAAACTGGTGGCTGTCGTTTGGTTCCTTCTGGACGGGCATCAAGATGATCTCCATCAACCCGAGCACCGGAAAGCGCTCCGGCACGAACCTCGTCTCTCTCGCCCGCCGCACCGTTGCCGACGGCGCCATCGAGGCACCCTTCATTACGCGCCACGGAAACTACTACTACCTGTGGGTATCTTTCGACAGATGCTGCAACGGTGCCGCCAGCACCTACCGCACCATGGTCGGTCGGTCCACCAGCGTGACGGGGCCGTATGTCGACAAGAGCGGCGTGCAAATGATGAGCGGCGGTGGAACTGAAGTGATGGCTACTCACGGTTCGATCTATGGGCCTGGTCACCCAGCTGTCTTCACGGACACTGATGCCGATGTGTTCGTGTACCATTACTACAACAGTGCCAACGCTGCGCTTCTGGGAATCAACCTCATCCGCTATGATTCGGACTGGCCTGTTATTTACTGAGGGGATGAGGGTCGTACAGGCAGGGGTTTGGGGCATACTGTGGCTGGGCTTTGGAATTCATGTAAATACTTGCCATTTCTGTGAAATATTATGCCACCATCCAAGCATAATCCCAAATTCGAAAAAGGCGTCGGAAATAGCCTGTGTCGGCTGAGCATGAGCCATTTGACTGATTTAAGTATGCACCCAAGTCGGAATGTCTTCCTGCTCATATGAGGGCCAATTTCTCAGCTCATCAGGTTTCCGAGGTCTTGATATCTCCTTGGGCCTTTGAGTGTTAATAACCGTGCAGATCTTGCACGATGCCTGTCGCTGAAACCACATTGGTGCTCTGGGCGATGCTAATAACTCCTTACGAAGGAATTTTTGTTTATCAAAGACGCCGATGCTCGGATTTGTACATGAAATGAAGTCTTCTAACAATACACACAAGCGCAAGGGGTATCTAGTCCAGTCTTCTCCACCACAGCTCTCCGCGGTTGCCGCCATCTCTTTGCGACGCAATGAGCAGGACCTTGCCATCTTCAAACAGTGTGTAGTTGCGTCTCGCCTCGGTGCCAACCATGGAAGGGATGTTGGCGACGGTCAACGGGCCGTGGATGACTTGACCGGTCGTGAGAGTTGCCGGGAAGGCGTCGCTGACGCGCATCTTGCCTGCGTATCCGATCGAGTGTCTGCCGACCTGAGCCCAGTCCGCGTCGGTCTGGCCGTCTTCGTAGGGGAAAGTGAGGTTGGCTGGCCGGTCTTCGGGGTCGGTCGATGTGATGGTGGCTGTTACGTAGCCGGACTTGCTGTATGTGAGGATGCCGACGGGGTTGGAACCGTAGACGCGGTCCTCGACGGGAACGCCATTGCTAGTCCTGTACGAGTCTAGTGTGAGCCAAGCTATCGGTATCCAGGCGGGAGCCGGCAGCTAGCTGGGCTGACTTACGCAGAGGTGTTGAGGAGGGTGTAAGTTCCTGCCAGGACGGCAATGATGTCGGTGGCGTTGACCATTTTGATGTTGACCGGTATGAGATTAATGAAAGACTTTTGAATAGCGAACACCTTTCAAGACTGAGTCGAAACTAGGTTTAAGCTCAGGATGCGGATGAACGAGAGACAGATGAAGGTATGACTAGCTGCATGATCCGGAGCGAAGACCGGCCGTTCAGGAGCTTTTAAAGCTGGTCCATTCCCAAAGTTCCGTTCAGCAAGGTCCCGTCTTCCGCAAATCCAACCGCGCGGGTGTGCCCTGATGCCTGACGGGATAGACTGCACAGCCCTACATGATAGGCCGGGACATCTGAAGGTTGTCAATCCGGAAGGTGGCTCAAGGACCACCCAAGAAAGTCTAATATGAAGAATCACGCACGCAAGAGCTTACAGCATGGGTTCCGGGGTGGGCTCGCTTATGCCAAGCAATTAAACTCGCGGCAACGCCCTGGGACCACCCCTCGTCAGGGACGCTGGAAAGGCTCAAAGAGGGCTTCCCCTCCGTCGCCTGTCATCGCGACAACCCGTTAATCTGGTAAGGGCCACTGACTCGGTAGCACTCGTTTAACGGCTTTTCACCGAGATGAGTGGCGAGAATCCGTGGTCTGAGCGCCAATTGCTGTTCCGGTTTCTTCTCGGGACGTTGGCTTGGAAAAACATGCGCATCGAAACAACTTTGTTTCGTCCAAAGGTTGCGTTCTCTTGGCTTTAAAAGGCTGTGTAAGTCTTAAAACATGGAGAAAAAGGGGAGAACTGGATGTTTTTGTCTTGGCAACCCTCTTGGCGTACGGGCGAGTCCATTGCGAAGGTCTTGGCAAAATGGAATGGTTACGGGTGAATGTGGGGGATTTCGTGCGGGGTACATAACGGTTCTTGTCGCTTTGAAGAATTGTGGATTCGAGTCTCGGTGATATTTTTTGAGGCCGGTGTGGCCGTTCAGGGTCACGATGGCAGCCGAACATGGGTATATGCCCGAAGGCGACGCCTCGGAGGAACGGATGAACCGGAGCCTGCCAAGTCTATATACTGGAGTCCAGACCCCTAGCCACCTGCCATGTTGAACCCTTATTTATATCCATGAATGGTGGAAAGATAAAGTAGTATCTCGAGACTGTAAGTCTTGGCTTGCTGACAGCATTGATCACACCAGTAGTGCCCACGACGATACCATTCGCACCTGCCATCCAGGGCCAAGACTTACGCCGAAAGATTCGGAGAGGCTCGGATTCTGCAGCTGGTATCTTGTAAGGCTGAACAAGTGATCCATCGTCCGGACAACATCCGAGATATCACGCAAAAAGGCCACGCGGCTGACTTGCAACTTGAGGGTCTCTGGTTGCGGAGCAGGTATCCGCCTGTCCCATGACCGAATTATTGGGAAAGCTTTCTCGTCGTCATGTTTGATAGTGTAGTCAACAACACGGAAGGATCAAAAACACACTGCCATAGTCCTCCGAGATCTCCGCTGGGAATAACCACTCATTCCCGGCTCAATGCCAGTCAACAAGCTTCCCACTGAAAGAAACATATCACTCGGCTTTGACATCATCGATTTATTACCATCTACTGGGCTGCTCTAGCAAGCCAATCCCGAATACCCGCCGATGCCGGACGAGACAGCCCCTTGTACTTCTCATCAGCATAGGTCTCATCGATCGCAGTAGCAAGACGTTGCGCCTTCATAACCGTCAGCCGCTTGTTGTTAGACGGGTGCGTCTTGCTAGTGAAGTCGTTCGCCTCCGCAATCAGCTCGTTCCTCTTCTTCCTCACAGCAGGCTCGTCAGTCTTCTCGGCCGCACAGAGAGCGCAGCCGCACTCGAAGCCCCAGGTAGTCATCAACGCCGCTTGTCTCGCCTCGTAGTCGCCGGACTCGTCGTAGCTGTGGAAGATCTCCTCGCCCTTCCTGATCTTCCGCAGGGACCGGATCACCATGAGGTCGCCGACGAACTCTCGCTTGGCGTTGGGGACGCAGGAGTGGTTGATGTAAGCGGCGCGGACCCAGAGACCGGTGCTCGGCTTTGAGACGCCGCCGAGGTGCGAATCATCCGCGCCGAAGGCGTTGCGGCAGACAATGTCGTGTATCCTGAAGACGTCGACGACCGGGCCTTCTTCGGTCTCGGTCTTGGCCTTGGCGTCTCCGGTGTAGTCGCCGTAAAGGTCCATGACCTTTGAAATTCGGGAAGGGTTGTCTAGAAGGTTCTGGGCGATGGCCTTGGTAAGACCAATAGGAGATACCCTGATCTTCTTATCCCGCACGTCATAAGTCATGCCCGTGAGAGCGTCGCTCTCGTGGCCCCATACAACGGAGGACGCCTTCTCAACCATGATGACCGCGCCGTTTCCAATGTCGCGAGATGCGAAAAGACCACGGCCGCGGCCCTTGCTGTCCTTAACCACAGTCTTGCCGTTGAATGTTGCCGCGTCAGCCCGCGGGGCAGCGCGGGAAAGACTCGCTCTGATCTTGGCAAAATCGTGGCCTCCCTCCGTTTGCTCCTTGAGACGGAGTGCTAGTCTCTTGAGGTTTGCCTTTGCGCCCTTGTCTTCGGGGGCAAGCTCAAGTTGCTTCTCGAAGAAGCCCTTTGCTTGTTCATACTCTCCCAGGTTGTACGCTCCAGTTCCGGCACGGAAGTAAGCCTTGCTGTCGAGCTCCTTGGATCGTTCGTCGTCCTTGCCGATAAGAGACGCCTTCGCATCCGCGATAGCCTCATCGTTTCGCTTTAGTAGGAGGTTCACGTGCGCGCGGTTGCGAGCAATATCCCTGGCCAGATCTGCGGTCTTCTCGGCGCCCTTCTTGGCAAACTCCAGGCCTTGGGTATATCTCGCATGAGCCAGGCCGAGCTTCTTCTTCCCCAGAGCCTCATTGCCCAAGTCCTTGCACTTTTTGGCCATCTCTTCGGCTGACTTCTTGTCTGCCCCAGGCGCTTCATCCACAACGGGAACAAGGTCCGAAGGATGGTCAATACGAATAGTAGCCTCACCCTCCTCGGTAAGAGTGAAGAATGGCTCCTTGATCTCAAAAGTCTTTGCCGACTCCAGGATTTCCTCGCCGTGCATCGTCTTGTGGAGACAGATTTCCAACCTCTCAGTTTCCTTGGCCTCCTCGTCTTGAACCATGGTCCATGATCGGGCAGCGAGCGTGACCACCGGAGCTGCACGCTTGACGGTGAGTCGGCGCCCTGTGTGGTGAGTTTCCATCTTGAGATCGGCAAGAGTCATTGGCTCCAGGTCTCGCAATGAGACTGCACATGGCGGGTATGTCTGTCCAACACCAAGAGCAGGGAGCGTGTCTCCGCCAGATCCCGTCATGTTGCCCATGTCCTGCATGAGGGAGGCGCCGGTAGCCTGGCTGATGGCGCCATGAGCGTCTCTCGGCTCCCGGGGTTGACCGGCCTGCTTGGATCGGTTGTCTAGGTTGCTCTGGACGGTGGTCCGGATCCGCTCCGCCTCCTGCTCAGTCAGGTGGACTGTGTTAGGGTTGTTCCCTGACGCCATATTGAGGGCAGGCAACTCGAGCTGAATCAAACAAGAGAAAGATACAGGGAGCTATCAATCGCTCAAGATATTTGGCCTGGAAACGAGGCTGAGTTGAGAATCATATACCCGTGAAAAAGGGTTGAGGGGAATATGCACGTCGGTTCCGCAGCATCTCAAAATTCAGTGTGTGAAATCTTTGCTGAGGTACGTGGTACTTGCTTCTCTGTTCCCACAAGATGTCGTCATGGGTGAGTGTACACCGTGCAAGTAACGAAATCCACGCAAGGCGTTCTTTTGGGTTTCCATTGCAGATACGTCTAGTTCTCTTACCTGAACTCTCGCTCCAGTCCTCAGATAAAAGAGTCCTCCCCGCCGGATGGGTTTTCTCTCCTAGATAATCAATCTTGATTTCACCGAACCAAAGCTCAATTTCCAGTTGTTCAACACAAGAGACTCTGCATTCGCACATTAACCCCTGTATGGACTAGGTTGTATTAGTGCCAGGTCTGACTGAAGTAGACTTTACACTGTATACAGAGGAGACCCATATCAAGTTTCAATACGCTACATTCATTGGTCGGAATGGCAATCCCCTGATTGACCCAGTTTCTTAAAGGTACTTTGCGATCTACATCTATGGGAATCAGCGAATCATATACTGTCTTTTCCCATGATAGTTGCCAATAACTTCAAGAGAAGCACACAACACAAATCGGATAGCGACGTGACCGTCGCCAATCTGTATCACATTATTAGAATTCAGCGTTTGCTAGCGTTTTACATCTGGTTCACACTCTGGCCGTTCAACTGGCATGGGGGCCCTGTGCTGTGCCCCATCTAGAATCTTGTCAGCATGCATCCGCGATACAGTCAAGGGTCAGGATTGGTCGCCTGATTTTGTATGAGTGTATTAACGGCATTCTCAGCTGTGTCATGTCTTGGTAATATGTGCGGTCCAGAATATCACGCGAGGCTGTGGCAGCTTGAACGATTGAACTTCCTTTTCCATCTCCATGGTCTTTCTTGACTGAGGCATTCTCAATTTCACAGCCCACGATCTTAACATTCTTCCTAGACACGCTTGATAAGCGTATCTCGCTTTCTTTTAGGAGATGGCCGCAGCTGATAGGCAGCCTGGCCAGGCTATTCAAGAAACATCGTACCAGCCACAAAGAATCATCCGAGCACGGCCAACGGGGTTCGATTGCAACTCACCCCGCGAGCCCTACTTGAAGTTCACCTTGGGGCCGGGGCAACTATCCCGACTTATCGTTCGGATATGGTCACACGATCAAGGTTTGCGCGTTCTGCCTCGGAACCACGCAGAGTCTATACGCATCTGCTGACATCTCCTAGGGCGAGACGATACCACGTCGTCGTTGGACCCGTACGCGGACTCTAACACATGGTTCGCGTTCGGACTCATAAGTGACGATGAGGAGCCTGATCTCTATGAATTTCAAAGAAACGTGCGTGCGTCATTCGACATCCGATGCCACACTCACGAATGGAACCTTGGGGTTCCCCTTGGAGACGATGAAGAGATGGACGACGTTCAAGCCTGGATCGAGTCTTTAGCATCCGTGGAAAGTGGAGAGATCGGTGTTTTCCCGCTTGCACAGTACCCCGGCCGGGCGAACCTGGTATGGAGAATGGAAGTGGAAGTTTACTCTGGGCCAGCGAATCACAATGACAATGCCAATCATTCGCTCGAAGTACCCAACCAGTCACTAGCACATTCAAGCTCAGTATCACGTCTTGGGCTCGCCGAAACGGTACAGTTCTTGAAACAAAGAACAGGTTTTGCCAGCCAGCTTGGCAGATTCAAAGTTGACGACCCGGAGGAGTTAAGCAACATTATTTTCAACGCCTCCACGAATTCTGAGGGCCCTCATCCAATGCAACTCCGAAAATTACACACTGTAGCGAAAGACCTCGCCAAGCGGTCCAAGGCTACTTCAAACGTTGCAGACCTCGACGATGCTATTTCGTTTGGGAAACAGGCGCTCACTGGAATTCCGCCAGTCTGGGCGCAAGTCTTCGAAGTTGGTCTGAACTTTGTGGGCTTGATGACATGGGAGAGATACGAGCTCTCTCAATCACTTCCACATTTACGCGAAAGCATCCGCTACACCACGCGATGCCTCGAACTCATGCCAAGATACTACCCAACGAGAGAGACGCATGTTAGGAATCTGACCAATTCTCTCGACGAATTGCTCAACCAGGATGAGAGAACGTCTGGTCAGGCTCAAGGTGTTGCTACCACAAGGGCGGCTCTATCGGGAGTTTTGGAAACGGATTCAACCTACCACAGAGTTCTCAACATACTTTCGTCATGTCTATTCTCAGAGTTCGAGAGAACTGAGGAACTTGACGTCCTGGATGAGACAATCACCGTCGGTAGATTGGCCTTCGAAGCCGCGCCCGTAAATGATGCAGCAAGAGCGACATATCTCGAGAACATTGGGGTTGCGTTGCGACATAGGTTCCGTACTGGGCAGGTATCGGACGTCGATGAGTCAATATTGCACAGCCGGGCCGCGCTGGAGATCACGCCAGCCGGGGAGAAAAGAGACGTCTTCTTACAGCACCTTGCGCAGGGGCTATTGACCAGATATCAGCTTGTTGGGGCTTTGACGGATTTAGAGAAGGTTATCACCATCGCAGAAGGTCTTGTCTCGAATCTGGGAGAACATGATGCTCGAAATTGTCCCAGGTTGAACACTCTCATAGTCCTATATGCACAGAAGTTCGAGAGAACCCAGGCGATCGAAGACGTCGAGGAAGGGTTACGTTTGGCAAGATTGCTTATTGCTTTAACGCCGGATGACGACAAAACTCGGCCACATAGGCTGACCAATCTTGCAGCGCAATTGCAAAATCGTGCCAGATTGACGAAGAACGTCGCTGACGTCGATGAAGCCATTAGTCTTGGGCGCGAAGCTCTTAGCATTGGCTCTGATGACCAACTTGGAAGGATGAACAATGTCGGCGTTCTTCTTGGTGAACGATTCAACCTCACAAACGACTTGTCAAGCTTAGACGAGTGCATAGAGCTTTTCACCAAATGCATCGAGGATCCGTCAGTAGATCCTCGTAGGATGAACGGATGGCTACTCAACCTAGGTGCCCGACTTAGCATCCGGTTTTCCAAAGCCAGTCAAGACGCCGATCGAGATCAGGCAAGAGCATGCCTCCGCGCAGTGTTGAAGTCTGAGCAAGCAGACTTAGCAACGCGTGTATACGCCGCCTACCACCTTTTGCCACAGGAACACATGGACCTGGATAGACATGAGGCTTATCTAGATGCCAAAACTGCCGTAGACCTCATTCCAGTATCAGCACCCTTGTCTCTCCAGCCTGAAGACCGCCAGTTCTTCTTAGCGCGTGTTGTTGGGTTTGCATCCGAGGCTGCAGCAATCGCACTCAACGACGGGCAAAGTCCAAGTACTGCCATCGAACTCCTCGAAACCGGCCGTGGAGTTCTAGCCAGCTTTTTCCACGATAGGCGCACAGATCTGTCTTCTTTAGAACGGGATCACCCGCAACTAGCTCACTCTTTCATCAAGCTCCGCGCCGAATTAGACAGGCCGGCATTGAACGACGCATTCGCAGAGTTAGAATCGCTCGGGGATGCGTCAAACCAGCTGAAGCTTCCGGAAACTGACCAACGATATCAAGCGAGCTTACAAATGGCTGTGCTTCTGGATGAGATTCGTGCTCAGCCTGGTTTCGACAGGTTCCTGTGCTCTGCAACTAAAAGTCAGATGCAAGAGGCTGCAGAAGGGGGCCCCATCGTCATCATCAACACCAGTTGCCGACGCTGTGATGCCTTCATCATAGAGACGTCTCGGATACATGTATTGGAATTACCCAAACTAACCAAAGACGACATTTTGGCACGTGCAAACGAACTTCGTTCGTTCTCAACACTAATGTGGCTTTGGGATTGTGTTGTCGGCCCTGTACTGGACTCCCTGGGATTTTCAAAGCAATGCACCCACCACAGCTGGCCACACGTTGTCTGGGTCCCTACCGGGCCTCTCGTCCACTTTCCATTACACGCGGCTGGGTATCACTTGGACCAAGGTCACAAGACCGCCATGGATAGAATCGTATCCTCATACAGTTCATCTGTGAAGGCCATTGTGGTATCCCGTCAACAGCACCATCATGGATCCGGTTCGGATGTTGTGTTGGTTGGTATGGGAGAAACCCCTGGACTACCAAACTCAAAACTCAGCTATGCAACATCTGAGGTTGATGTGGTTCGTGGAATCATCAACTCGACCACGCTCAGGAGTGTTCAGCCTAAGCCCAGTCAAAAAGAAGTCTTAGCAGCTTTGGAGACCTGCCGTATATTTCACTTCGCCGGGCACGGAGAGTCGAACCGACTCGACCCGCTCAAGAGCCATATTCTGCTGGATGATTGGAGGACGCAACCGTTGACCACTGCAAGTCTCATGGAGAAGAATCTTGTTTCGAACCCGCCATTCCTAGCCTACCTATCAGCATGCAAGACGAGCGAAAACTCAAACCAGGATCTTGTTGACGAAAACATCCATCTGACAAGTGCATTCCAGCTGTCAGGCTTTCGACATGTGGTTGGGACTTTGTGGGAGGTCGACGATGAACTGTCTTCGGAAATGGCTAGATTGACATACGAGTTTCTTGCCACGAAAGGAATATCGGACGCATCCGTAAGCGGTGGATTGCATTTTGCTACGAAGAAGCTTCGAGACAACTGGGCTGCGTCCGTACTTGCAGACTTAAAACAGGGCGGCAAGGCAGATGAAGTCAGAAACGCCGGACATGACCACGATCAGGAAGAAGATACATCGCATCATGGAGAGGATCTCAGGTCCATGAGAGATATCAGAAGAACTGAAGTCGTCTTGCCGCTCTGGGTGCCGTACATTCACTACGGCCCTTAGTCCAAATAGTGGCGATGGATATTTAGTTAAATTTGTATAAGGAAGGGCTTGCATTGCTTTGCCTTTTTGTTAAGATCGCCTAGTTCTTCTGTACTGGGGCAACTCCGTTACTGTAGCCCTCCACATTACTCTAGTTTACTGTTATCGTACTTAATACTGTTATCGTCGTCATCATCAGTATGGCTGTTATGATTATTGCTCATAATAATGTATGAGTAATTAACTTCTATGGAGAAAACAGCTGCCCAGACGCTGCAAACTTGGGCGACGTTCTTATCTCTACAATAACCTTCAATTCGCTGATTGTCTTGTGCTGGGACACGGACTTTCCGGATTTCACATATCAGATTTCTATCCAAAGTGCAATGATGTTTGAACCCATGTAGGCCGCAAATACTCTCACACCTTGAAGATCATTTGTTGCTTCAGTTATTCGCTTGTGGTTCTAGTATCTTACTTGTAATCATGAAACTTCACGACAACCCTACCGCCCTCAAAGCCAATGACCTCAGTAGACGCAAGATCCTTCACAATCCAGTCAGGCTTAGCTTTAGATACCTGGTCTTCTGTGTGAGTCGTAAGAAGTGCCAGAACCTTACACCCCGCTGATTTAGCGGCGATTATACCTGCTGGACTGTCTTCAATGACCAACGTCTCATCTGTTCTCCCGAGCAAACCAAGCTGCTTTAATGCGAGTTCATAGCATGAAGGATCCGGCTTTCCGTTTTCTACCAGTTCAGCTGTGACAAGATGATCTGGCGCGGGCAGAGACAGTTGTGAGATCCATCGTGAAGCGAGTGGTTCTGTCGCTGATGTGACGATAGCCCAAGGGTGATGACACTGTGCCACAGCTTCAACAAACTTTCGCGCTCCAGGTATCTCTTCTACCAGATGTCCATATAGCTCTGGCAGTTTTGCTTCAACCTCTTGAACGTCTGGTCTTTGATTAGCCACCGCTCGCAATAGGAAGATCAACAAAAGGCTCACACTCCCAATACGCCTTGTGAGGCGCCACCAGCTTCAACGTGTCAATGCTTCGCCGTCCGTGAGATGTCTCTAAAATGGTCTCCGCTGGAACGCCGATTTCGCTTCCAATCCTAGATTGCGGTCAGATGAGTCAATTCAATGACAGGAGTCCTGTCATTCGTACCTATGCCAGAACTTGACAATGGCTGAGGTTGTGTCGATGATAGTCCCATCCATATCAAAGAGGATCGCGGCGAAAGAACCACTACCTCCAGGGGCTTCAATGTCATGTTGAGAGCCCATGATCGATGTTGAGGTTTGGTGATAAAATCTTCGATAAGCTCGTAATATTCAAAACCTCGATGGGTATGAAATGATCTCCTGCGATACACGTCAGAAAGACCTGTAAGTGCATTTTAGCCTCGTGAATTTAAGAGGCAGAAGAGATCGACCGTGCAGATCCCCGGGGTCGCACATGGCTCGGATTTACCGAATGGGGAAGGTGGAGCAATGACTGGTCGCCCGTAGGTTTCCAGCATGTTTCCCAAGTTGGCTAAGCAGATCCCTTCCCACTAGATTTGTCTTGATATGGGTCATGATCTTTTATGGTATATATGTCTTGCTACTTGGAGACCTTAAGCAGACTCTCCTTCTTGTTAGAAACTTTCTGTGAATCGTGCAGACTACCCGTCAACGTCTTGTATCGATATCCGACCCATTACTTCGAGTCTAGATTGACTCCCCTTCTATTATTCCATGGTGAACCGATAATCGGCTTCCCTCTTCTGGTATCGAGTATCGATTTACAATGCCACCATCGCTCAACTGAACAACCTCATTCTTTTCCTCGTCAGACTCCTCATCCTCGCTGGTGTGATTGCCTCTTGTGGTTTTGGCCACAACCTCCCGTCTCTTGTGTTCCAATGCCGCGAGGGTCACGCCGGTCCCTCTGAAGTAGTGAGACATCTCATGTAACTTCTTACAAAGATAGTCCACGTCAGTACCACTAACCAGAGAGAACAAATCCTGGGGCCGATTCTGGTTGGCCTGCTGCTCCTCCAGGATCGTAGATGCCGCGACGAACAAGCCCTGGTTGATGAATGGAACAGAGAGATACCCCGTTTTGTCGATAAGCTCGGCGGTGTTGAGCATTTGGACAATCTTTTGGCACGCCACCAAGACGGCCTGTGGCTGGGGCGAGTTCCTAGAGTCTTCTGTTGATGAGTGCTTCCTCGACAAGAGTATTGTAAAGGTGTAAAAGTAGACATGAAGCATCAAGAACTGCCCCGCCTGCCTACACACACTGGCAGTCTTGTAGTTGTCGATGCTGAAAGCCAGATCTGGAGGGAGGGAATGGTACAAGCTCATGATCTGATCTCTGACTTTCTCCAACTTCGATGTTTGAGACGATTCACTCGAAGTAGTTGAGGTCTCAGCGTTCTCCTCACTTCGTGTCTGATTGAGAAGCTCGACTGCTTCTGAGTAGAGCAGCATAAACCGGGCCATCTCAGGGAATATCTTGTTCTTCATTGACACGTGCTCTTGGAAGTCTAGCTGTGCAGCTTTCATGTCGTCTGTTGTTGGAACTGGTACTTCGACCTCTGAGCGCTTCAGAGTAGGCGGCCTGCCAGTAAGCAGGGACACAAATACATCCAGGAAGAACACCGTCCAGAACAGTATCAGTTTGGATTTGGCTTGGTGCAGCTTGGACATCTCATCGCTTAGAAGGCCTTTGCCGTCTGGACTTAGAGGCGAACGATCCCAGAAAGCGACGCTGCAAGGGTTTGCTTCTTTCTCAGGACACCGATGTAGCCCCATATCCTGGGCCATTCTTATGGCCATACCAGAGAGCATCCATAGTCCTAAGACGTCTGTCAGCCTCTGCTGTGTACCTCGCATTGACACTAAACAAGATTCACTTACCAGCTTCGTTGTTGTCCCCGAACTCCGCCCAAGCCAAGATCAAGATTCCAGAGACAATATCTGTGGTAGGTATGGCTAGAAGTGTGACAAGCTGCTCTTTGGCGCGTTTCAAGAAGTATGTCCCGTTTCGCCATGGGCTGTCTGCACCTGCATCCACTACGACCGGCGACATTTCAGAGGGACAAAATCTCATTGTCAAAGCCGCAATGGCGTTCATCAACAAACTTGAGGCCTGTCCTGAGCGGACATGGCCATCCAGAATCTGAGGCTCAACGAATGGGAAGTAACAAGCCAGCCGATTGAAGAATACCTCAGCTATTTGACGGATTCCTTCCAGAGGTAGATCGTAGGGCGAGTTGTCAGACATTGGCGTACCTGGTGATGGATGCGTAGCCTTCACTCTGCGAGAGTACAGCGTCATCGATGTTCCAGGGCGGCTGCTAGCTTCGGACTCACCACTTCCTTCTGGTGATCGAGTGTTGACCGCAATAGAGAGCTTTCTTAATCCGGGCAGAACGGCCGTGGGCCCGAATCGTCGATACAGCCGCAGCCGCATCGCTTTGGCTGGAGGTCTAGGCGTTGCGGCAGGATCATCTGGTTGCCGATCGGCCAGGACATTGTCCCAGTTGATGTTGGCGACGTTTTCCATTCCGTCGAAATCCAGCACCAAATCTTGGATCTCTGACCAGTCGTACGACATGTCCATATTGTCGAACGAGAATAACTCCCTAGACGGTGGCTGCATTTCTGAATGTGCTTCGGAGGGCTCTCTATGTGCCCTGATGCCCAGATCAGGCACGCTGACGTGAATGCTGTTCATACTTTCCGGTATCTGTGCGCACCTCTCCCCTAGATGTCCGCTCAGATTCTCAGCTCCCGATGGTTGATTTGCCGCGGTGTTGTACAGTTGAGAAGCCTCTGAAGCAAGTGGTCGCCCGTCCTCGATGACCATGACGCTTTCCATTGGTAGTGTTTCAACATCTTGAGATGCATCATTTGTGCTCTGCACCTTCCGCCTTTTTCTCTTGTCGATTGTGTCCCAGCGGCATTCGATGTCTGCTTGCTGGCATGCCTGGCATCGTGGGGGCTGGGGTCGCCTTTCAAGTGTTGAAGGCCCTTCCTGATCAACCGACACACGGCACTTCACCTTTCTAGAGCGGCATGTCTGACACGCTGTTGATGGAAGCCCGGATCTGCGCCGAATACGTTCATTGCGGGTGCTCGAGCTGAAGTCGTCGACGGTGGACACGCGGAACGTGCCAATCTTGCTTTTGCGGACGGGCGATGGCTGAGCACCTTCAGATGCGGGCTCGCTGGGTAGCATGGTGGCCTATTTCGACATGGTCAAATCGGCAAACATTTAGCAGGGCGCTTGGAGGGGGTATGGGCGGCCGGATCCTCTGATGAATGTTTGCGTAAAGATGATCGTGACGTGGAATTCTGGTGGGGCGAAGTAAATCGGCGCCGTCGCAGACTTCCGAGTCACGTGTCAGCTTCAACCAGTCGTTTCCGCCGCTTATTCGCACGACTTTGGCCGCATATCCAATGTTACTAGCAAGGCTAGCATGGAAGTTTGATGTTAGGTAGTGTGTAGCGGTCACATGCATGCTTAATGCAGGTGAAAGTGTTGAGAATCTCTTCAAATTGTGAGCGCTTCTAGGAACGATCGTACTACGGTGGATGACCTGCCCGACATTCTGGAACATTACAAGGCCTCCGGAAGCCTTGGTATAGAGAATCGCCAAGCTTTTCTGGCCGTAAAAAATCTAGTGGAATGGGGCGAACCTGGACTGCCCTAACCATTGCGTGCTGTCGTCTTTCTTGCTCTCGGAGTTACCGTATTGGGATGCCCGAAGGCTGGAAAAGGTATTGCCGAGAGTCCCAGCTGATGAGGTCTCATGCCTCAAGAACTGGGTCTCATTACTTGAAATTACTTATCAATTCGAGTCCGCATCAAAAAAACCAAACATTGCTTTCATGATCGTACGTACGCGTCGCCACATCATGCATCTCGTCCGTACATGTGAACAGAAAATGTCGTTTAGGGTCCGGTTACTGTTTGACGAGTTAGTCTAATCAGCCTCCAGCCACGAGATACAGCATACCACGGAACATACCTCATAGTCACTGAGATTAGCCCACGCGAATATCAAGCACCTCAAGAGGACCATTGTCATCTCTTTGAGATGTTTCAGATAGGAATTCTGTCTCACTTCCCTTCCCCTTGTCGTCTATCGCCCACGAAACGGTGACCGGGCTGATGTGATGGATGTTCTCAACGAAAATGATGCAGCGTTCGGATCGAAGTCTTTTCCAAAGTCGCTCCTTCACTGCAAAGATAATTGTACCGGAACGTGAAGTGGATCTTCTGGGGAGGCTCAGATAGTCGCGCGGCTTCACGAGCCAGTCCCCGAGAGCTTGAAAAGTGTCTTCGCTCACGTCTTGTAGGGTGACTTTCCCGTAGACTCCCTCGCGTGCTGTAGCGGGCTGTTCACCATATTTGGATCTCCTATGTGCGGCTGTGAGTAAGTCCGCTAATGTCTTGCAGCGGATACCAGCTGCCGTATCGGATGTGATTGGGTTTGCTGATGAAGTCATTGTTACTGTCTGAAGTCTGAAGGAAGTCGGATTCAGATAAGATATGAAGAAAATGGCTCAAAGCTGTTTCAACTATTTCATCGTTTGTCATAACTCATGTCTTCAATACCCCTGTGGGTACATCCAGAGCACAAGGTTTGTGACAGACTTTTCTGCCCTTGATGACTAGCCGCAAAGCTGTCCAGCATCACGTTTTGAATGGATTGCTAGGGCTCAGATGCATCAAGGTTACTTTCAGGAATGAATAAGAGTGTCCAGCGACTAGCCTGGCTTCCAATCTTTCTCGGCCAAAGAAATGGATTTCAAGGCATAGTTGCATAGACCACAGAAGTATCTTGAACGATACGTGATAGGCAGAAGTGAAATGTTGTGTTGTATGTATTGAATGTACAAGTTTGGTTTGCCTGCAATGCTTTTTCCCACCCCACGTCATAGGCTATGTAAGTTGCCCCAAAGAGGTCCAAAATACAGAGAAGCCACCCACCAACCAGCTTAGACACACCCACCGCCACCTTTGCTGTTGCAGCAGCTGGTAAAAACGGCGGCAACTTTGTTGCTCAAAGGGCAAGACTTGCCACTCCACTGGGCCCCAGCCTGGGCACAGCAGGCCATGCCAGCCACAGCATTAGGAGCGCTGCCGCCAGGAAGCCCGTAGCAGGAGCACCAGAACGCCTGTCTCGGGATGTTGGTGGGAATGGTCCCGGCGGCAACCATGGCGGTTCCTCCAGTGAGAAGAATGGCAAAGAAGCTCACGAGCATCATGTTGTCTATTAGAAGGGGATTAGTCGGTCGGTCACCAAGGTTGAGCCGTTGTTCGTTCAGCCTTACGAGCGGTTTTAAGTACTGAAGAGCGGCTGAAGATAAACTGTGTAGGTTGAAAGGTTTCTCTGTAGAAAGGGAGTTCGTCTGTGCGACTGCGAAGGATAATCGAGAGGCGTATATCAGCTGTGGGTCAACGTGATTGAGGATGCCCAAAAAGGTGCGTGGCAAACTGGGAAACATGTTGACTTATGTACTTGAAGTTATACTTATCAGAGTCATGAAAAGCTTTGAAAGAAATAATTTCTAATTACACCGCGGAGAAAAGGGGTCAAGCACTATTGTTCAAGCCATGGCTACTGTGAGTAGTCCTGGACATATTGAATCGATTCCTCTAGATCCTCTAGGATGACTTGGATTGAACTTATTGCACTTAATCCCTGTGAATGCGAATTTCTTTGAGCATGAATGAGCAATGATTTGCAAGACGTGGGTCCGTCAATCCCACAGGAGGTGTTCCCCAGACTGTGGAGTCGGGGGATCGAATGCAGGTGGCGTCGTGTCTGCCGTTCAGGCAGCTCTTCAAAGAAAGAACGCAATTGCTGAAGGTCTACCGTGACCGTTTGATGTGTTCTTACAGGATGTAATTTCACCAATGCCCAGAAACACGTATCATTGTTTCCACCTAAGAACTGGCCTGACGTTTCGACACAACCAGAAACACTGAATAAACCAAGAACCGGTTCGAAATTCCCCACTCCTCAGTTCTACTCAGTGTCTATAGGAAAGGAGGCTCCTGAAGGAATGGTCTTAATCCTTCCCATACACTCCGAAACACTGTCAAATAGGAGATCAAAAGTAGCCATACTCAGGAATTTAGCGGCATTATGTCTGACATCCACCGGGGGTGCAATCTGGCCACTGCTGCTGCAAAACTACCTTCAGTCTTTTGCCTGTTGATATTCATTGGGTAAGCATGTTGTTAGGGTTTCTGCATCTGCAAGCTCATTCTCCTGGATCGTTAATCTTCGGAATTAGTGAGATCATTCTCTCAACCAAGCACCTGTACTTTACATACCAAGCAATTGAGTTTTGCATTCGAGCTGGTGTTCAGCGCGAGTGAATGGATCATAGCTTGCCTCAAGACTTTTCGTTCACTTGAATCAGAATTGCATTGAGGGCAGATTTGTGGCGGAATATGACAGCAAGTGCAACCGTGTGTCTAACCAATGTTTTTCTTTCTTCTCGGCTGTAGAAAAGGGAGAAAGCCTACCTTACCTATTGAGACGTCAGACATGCATGGGGATTATGGTCGGCGATTACTCCGGCCCAGAAGCTGAGTCCCTTGGCTTTGTGTGGTTGACAGCCTACGCGACGGGCTAGTGCTTACATCTGCACAGATTCAATATCTGCCATGCGTCGTAAGACAAACATAGTCGTCGGATTGCAGCGACATGGAAGTAGCTTCCAAGGTCTTAGGAGCCTTATCGGAACGACCTGCCTTCCCCATTGGCATGGGATCTTCCAACTCCCATGCTTTTGGCTTTCTACGAGTTACCACACACCAATCACGGGTATTAGCAACTCAGCGAAGCGGTCATCAGACAATCTCGAGGGCAGCCACGAGCGATGAAATCCTATAATTGAATATGCCTTTTCGCATAATGATCGAACTTCGAAAAACCTGAACCGAGCCGAAATAGAGCATCTGAAATTTGGCATTTGAGTGTGCACATCTTCAACTTGAGGACGAACATTGGCTGATTGAGAAGTCGGAGCATACAATTGGTGTTCTTTTTGTGCAACCCACGCTTAAGATAGCCTTTCCGGTCCGCAGACGATGGGCTGAACGTATTTCCCGAGACAAATCGGGTAAACGTGACACTTTTCGGAAAGCCCGCGTCTAGTAAACGGGCATTTTGAACGGGCTCTGTGACGGCGAGCCCGGGAATGTGTAGCATCAGGCGGCTATGTCGCAAATAGACCTTTTACCACGGATGTTCCTATCGTGACAGGATGGGTTGATGGCTGGACATATAAATCAACGACATTGCCACCGTCGGTGTATAAAATTCCGACACCATCAGCAACAAAGATTCCACTCGCTTAGGAAACTTTGCTTGAACCGTGACGATTCGAACGTCTTACTGTAAGTTCATCATTACAGTACCTTATAATTCATTATCAACCACCCTGCGGGAACATCAATCCATTATGTTCATCAACAAATCGAGATATGCGAGCGTAGCGCTCCTGTTCTCTGCAAGCTTTGCATCCGCCCAGAGAAGCCCATACGAGAACCTCGTGCTCGCCGACTGCGGCATTGGCCTCGGGACGAACGGTGGCTCCACCTCACGCGAGATGATCTACTACCCAGGCGACGTATGGACCGGCAACGGGTTAGAAACCTACAAACCGACCATGATGGTCAACGTGCCATGGAGCGGATCGTACCCCTGGGGCCAGGCCGGCGGTGTCAGCGCGACTATGCCTAACGGCGACGTCTTCACCGTGCACATTGACCGCAGCATCAAAGACCCCAACCCGGCAGGCGACGCCTGGCATAAATACGAGTTGGATATACCGCTCAAGTGCTACTCGTACCACTGGGACAGGGTGTACCAGCTGGCCGATGGCAAGTGGTGCTCGAGCGCCTACGTGTGCAACCACCGAGGCAAACCGTATGTCAAGCCTGGCGGCGGTGGTGGCAACAATGGCAACGGCAACAATGACAAGGACGATACGGCCATCACCGGCTCCACCAACTCAGACTGGGTCGAGCTGTACGAGCAGACGGCGGATAACTTAGTCGCGACTGTGCGTCGGATGTTCAATGACGAGAGTACCGACTGCGATCAGACGGCCGTGTCCATCGGCTCTGGCTGTACCATTGAGTGGAAGTGCCATGCCAACGACGGGCACTCTGTTGAACTACATGCATTGCAGCGACTGTCTACCGCGTTTGCCAACCTCGGCAAGACCAAAGAGTTCTCATCGAAGCGCGAGACAAAACACTCCATCTGTCGCACACCGGACACGCGCCCCGGCCATGAGGGTCAGTGTCGCCAGTGGGTTGACAAAACCGACCACTACGTCAAGGTGCCGCGGACAATCACCATGACCATGGACAATATTCCGCCCAAAGGCTCGGGCCGCAACCCGTCTCAACATGGCAAAATGGAGTACGAGATCAAGTGTAGCAAATCGTCGCTTGAGTGCACGCTTTGTAACATCTTTGGAACCGCCCTGTCAGTACCATCAGCTGGAGTTGGTGCATCCGTCTCGATCGCTTGTAACTTATCCCCTCTATGCCGCTAGAGACGGTCGATCTTTTCCTGGCCCTTGGTTCTTTTCAAGTGGAAAACAACACCAAAGTTCTGAAATTGGCGGAGGTTTTTCGGAAGGGAAAGATGTTTATGACTTGGTCAGGTGGATGTATAACTATCTCTTGTCTCCATGTCCATGTCTATCTATGTCTCTCTTTTTATCTCTATCCGTCTAGTTTCTTACCCATAATATCTCGCTCTTCAATCCCAATCTCCATCACCTCATTTGATAAAGCCAACTGTGAGAAAGACAGATTCTAGAGTTAACCTTCACCTTATCATGACGATGCGTTCAGGTTTATTGGTAGCACATCTTTCGACCACTCTCTTAGCACACATCTCTGCGTCTATCTACATAGATTGTCTGATAATTCTATCTGTATTCTCTCACGAATTGGTCAACGTTGCCCATCTCTCTACCCATCCCACATATTCAATGCATCTGTGCATTGAAAGTCCTCATGACTGACATTCCCGACGGCTCTTTGCGGCAATGCGTCCTATCATCTCCAAATACTGTTGACAATTGCAATCAAGAATTGGAGCGTATCCGCCCGGCGGCCTGGTAATAGCTCTTTCTTGGCAAGATAACACGTCTTGGCAAGCGATATCGCTGCGTGCTGTATGGAAGCTCCGGGTATTTTTAACAGCATCCCCAAGACTTCTAAACCCCACACTTTGAGGGGCGTCCTCCACACTAGAGATGAACAGATGCCTATTCGCGCATAGCTCGAGCGAAAATGCCGTGACCGTCGTACCGCGAAAGCGACGACATGACGTTATGGGTCCTTGGACGTGGTAAATGAGGCCTTGGCGATGCGATTGGGGTTCGGTGGGAGACCGAAGGACGGCGAATGTTAAAAAGGCATAGAAGCCGTCTCAATGTCGCCGTTCGTCGCTTTCACCGTTGCCACCACCAATTACTAGAACTTGATCGGAGCCAGGTCCGGGGACGATCATCACGATGCGCTACCAGGAAACAGCAGCCCTGGGTCTGCTCCACGCAGGCCTGGCCACCGCGCTCACCTACGCCAGCAACCAGGTTGAGGTGATTCCCGATACCGAGGTTGTCGCTGCAAACTTCCCCGAGGTCGAGGGTGTTGAGCTTTTCTCGCCTGCATTCGCAAACCCGGACAGCGTACCCGGCACTTTCGCCAACGGTACCAGTGGACCAACTGACCAGGCGACTCTTGGTGCGTGAAGCCAACATATGCTGCATTTGGGTTGAGTCGTTCTGACCAGAAACTCACAGACTACTACCTCCAGACTCTTGCCGCCCGCAATGAGTGGATGACCTACCACAACCCCGACTTCAAGTCCGAAGAAGGCCGCACGATACCCTACGTCTACTTGTCGACTACCAAGCGCATCCCCGATAGTCTCGGATCGCACGCCAATGCGAGCGTCCCGAGCAAAGTGCGCATCTGGATGCAGGGCGGCGTCCATGGCAACGAGCCCGGCGGCGACCAAGCTCTCCTCGCTCTGCTCGGCCGCTTCGACGCCAACGCGACCTGGGCGGCATCCATCCTCGACAAGGTCGACATCATGATGCTTCCCCGCTACAACCCCGACGGCGTCGCGTACTTCCAGCGCTACTTCGCGACCAACTTCGACCCGAACCGCGACCACACCAAGCTCGCCCGGCAACAGACCCGCGACATCAAGAAGCTGGTCATGCGCTTCGCGCCGCACGTCGGCGTCGACTGCCACGAGTACAGCCCGACCCAGGCGTGGGGCGCGACGGAGCAGTGGATCGACGCGCAGGACGGCCAGTTCTCCGCGATGAAGAACGCCAACATCCACGCCGACATCCGCGCCATCTCCGAGGCCGTCTTCGCCAACGCCATCGCCGCGGCGATGGAGAAGCGCGGGCTGCGGTGGGGCCCGTACGTCGTCGGCGCCGACGGGACGGACGACATTGTGCTGGAGGAGACGACGGGCGACGCCAAGATCGGGGACAGCTCCGTCGCGCTGGGCCAGGCCGTCATGTTCCTGACCGAGACCCGCGGCATCGGGCTGGCGGACCAGCACTTCCAGCGCCGCGTGGCCGCGGGGCTGACGATGGTCGAGACGATTGTGCAGACGGCTGCGGACCGCGCTGAGGAGGTTTACCGGACCGTCGAGGGTGCGAGGGCCAAGTTCATCGAGAGTAACGAGGACATCGTCATCACCGAGGTGCCTCGCCCGACGAACATTACGTGGCAGTTCATCGAGGCGCAGACGGGGGCGCTGGTCGATGTGCCGGTGCAGTTCCTCAACACCACGCCCGTCGTCGCGAACCTCACCCGCGCCCGTCCCGAGGCGTATGTGTTCTCCAGGGCGTGGGCTGATGTAGCGGAGCGTCTTCGCGTGGCTGGTGTGACAGTTGAAACGCTTGAGTTTGACTTTAATGGCGAGGTTGAGGCATTGAATGTTACCAGCGCTATTGTTGCTGCGTCCAAGTATGAGGGCGTTGCGAGATCTACCGTGGAGACTGCCATTGTCAAGAAGGATATCAGGATACCGGCGGGAGGGTTCTGGGTCAGCACCAGACAGAAGAACGCAGCCCACGCGTTTGTCACGTTGGAGCCGGAGGGCATCGACTCGTATGCCACGTTCAACATCTTGCCTGTCAACGTTGGCGACGAGTATCCCGTCTACAGGGTGATGGCATAATATTTGATGCTTAGCGAGTACTATCTCACGCTCAGCGATTACAGGTGATGGGATCTCATGTAGTTAATAGTAGTATGATTAATTCAATAATACCACTCAGTTGCCTCGGGAGATCTCCATCTGCGGCAATCGTGAGAAATTGCCTTCTATTATGCCCTGCCATTTTGCCCAGTCTACAGCTTTGGTGCAGTCTTCTGAGACGCCTTCCACCCATCCAAGACGTTGTTCTTCGGATTATCCAACCTGGCCTGCGAGGCTTCGTAAAGCCTTGGAATACCTGTACCCTTGAAGTCCACACCCTCCATCACCATCGACGCCACGCCCTTTGCAGACAAGAAAATCTGCGGCATGCCGTGACCGGTGAAGCCGGCCAACATGAACTGGTTCTGCCTCCCAGGAACCACGCCAACATGTGGTGTTGAATCCGTGGAGTATCCCATAACTAGTAACGAAGAACGTCAGCAGGCGCCTCACATCAGTCTCGGGGTCTATCAACTTACTTCCAGTCCACACCTTGTTCGTGTACGCCCCGGTATCTTCCCAGCCCCTAAAGACCTTCTGCATATATCCATCAAAGTAGTGTTTCGCCTCCTCAATCAACTTATCATCATTCACATTGCCGTACCACTTCTCTAGATCATGGTAATACGCGCCCCGCGCACCCCCCACGACGATGCTGCCGTCCAGCCTGGGGATCAGGTACTCGTACTCGCTCTCCGACCAGCGGACGATGTACGAGTGCGGCAGCAGCGGCGCGGGCGTCTTGCCGGGGCGGATGTGGCTGCATATCCCCCGCACGGGGACGATCTTTTCCGAGAACTCGGGCAGGACCGACGACGTGTAGCCGTTAGTCGCGTACACGATCTTCCCGGCGCGCACGGTTCCCCGCGGCGTGTCGAGCGCGAGGAGCCCGTCCGCGTCGGGCGTCGCCGCGATGCCGGTCACGGGCGTGTGCGTCTGCAGGTTCACGCCGGCGGCGAGCGCCTTCTCGAGGAGGCCGATGATGAGCTTGTACGGCCACAGGTGGGCGGCCGTGTAGGAGAGACACCCCTTGGCGCCCTTGACGCCGGACAGCTGGGTTTCACGTTAATGATCAGAAGACTTTTCAGGCTTGGTGAGTTTGGGGACTTGGGCTTACTTGCTCTGCCTCCGCGCCCTTGGCGAAGTACACGTCGTCCATCACCTTGACGCCGTGTTTCCTCAGCAGCTCGACGCCAGACCGCATGCGCTCGCAGATGGACTCACTCATCAACGCGTCGACGGCACGCGTGTACACGAAGTCGCAGTCGATGCCCTCGGCCTCGATGGCCTTCTTCACGGCCGCGAGGTTGTCGGCCTCGAAGTTGGCGCACTCCCCGGCGACCTCGACGCCATGGGTGAGGGCCAGGGTCGAGGGCCGGTTGTACGGGTCCGGCTTCAGGTGGCCGCCTGCATCCATCACCGCATCATTAGATCTATCTCAAATGTGAAGTAACTGCGTGCACGACATACCATTTCGGCCCGTGGCCCCGGAGCACGCCTCTCTCGCCTCGAGAATGACAATGCTCGGGGGCGGGGTGCCCTTGGCCTTGCAGAGGTTGAGGATGTGGTAGACGGTCGAGACGCCTGCATAGCCGGCGCCAATGACGGCAATGTCGACCTGCGAGGGGACGTCGGGGGTAGACCGGTGATTGTCGAGCGGGTGCGGGCTTGACCTCCAGAAGGAGGTCGTGGAGTTCGGAACCGGGAGCGGAGAGGGCGGCATGGCTTATCCGTTATCCGATCGGAGCAGCGTCTCAACTATCAGAGTGAATCCGCGCCCGTCTGTCTGGCTTGCAATTGCGTGTGTAAGTCGAATTACAGCGCACTTATACACACACCACTTGGCACACATACGCTTAGTGCTACACTTCACGTTCGGCCGAACCTCGCTGTTATAAAGTTCCCCCGGGAAATGTGTGGGAAATGTTCGCCGTCAGCGCTATCGCTTGCTTTGCTGGGGTCCTCCCCCGCTTTCGGCCCAGAAGATACCCCAACACGATGGAGTTCGCCTGTGCCCACCATACCCCGGACACCTGCCGACTAGGTAAAGTATCCGTAGAGGCTAGAGAAGCTCGAGCAGACTGAAAGACACCCAGCTGGGAGGAGGTAGCCGAGAAACACAGCAGAGAGAGAGAGAGAGGGCTCCACTGCAACGTCACCCACTGATAAGGTGGGATATGCAGGATAACCGTTGCTCGCAGCTTGACTTGGGCGCGCGGCCGTGCTCAACTTTCCCGTCTTCCTCGTCTGGCTTACATACCTTACCCGGTCCCGGAACGTTATCAACGCTGCCTGTACCCCTGGAAAACACCACGTTTATCAGGGGAACCGGAACCGGGCCGGTGCAGATAAGAGCCAACACTGTTGCTCGTTGCCGGTCTGCGGTCGTGTGTGGTTGGTCGAAGCTGGAGGGCCACATGAGCAGGGTAAGGTAGCAATATGTCGATGGGGCGGAGGAGGAGCTTGTCATCTAGCCATCCCGCGGCCGCCATTCCAGGATGTCAGCGGGGTGCGAGTGCCTCGGTCGTCTGGGGAAATGGGCTCATGTTTTTGGATACCTTGATGGTGACATGCTGGCATTATTAGCAGAGTCTCTGGCCAGTCCAATTGCCATGTCCAATTGAGCGGATTGTCTGATGTCGAATTGGGCTTTCGAAGATCTTGAAGCCGGTCAAAGAGTTTGGATGCCAAGCCAGGAACAGTTGCGTTTCATTGAAGGGGATCGGAATCTTGGTGGCAAGGTTGCAAGGGGCCATCCGCTTGACAGATACGCATCGGGGAATTTGAGATGGGCGCGTGTCACTCGTTGTTATCTCCAGGCCCGGCGTAGCCATCCATGGATGACAATGGCACACTCCTGACTGGCCCTCCCGCAGCAGCAGCAGCGCCTGGGCCTCACCCAAACCCAAACCCCAAGTTCGTTCGTTGATACGGGGACGTTCCAAGTTCCTCCTGTCTGGGCTGGGCGGGAACTGATAGGCTCTGACCCCCAAAAAGCTTGAAATATATAACTCCAACTGGTCGTTTGGAGAACACAACGACACCCTCTCTGCCGCACTGGTCTCTTTCTTTTAGTCGAGATTGCGCCAAAATCTCGCCCATCCTCTTTCTTCCCAACCATGGCTTCCGAACCCACGAAAGACAGCGCAAAGGTCGACGACACCACCGAGCTCGGCACCGTGCCCAGCCATGTGGCCAACGCAGACCACTATGGCATCGACGACGCGTACCTGCGCGCGCCAAAGTTCACCAAGTTCTGGCGCAGTGTCCTCTGGCAGATGATCCTCTTTGGAGCGTAAGTAAAAATCTAGCAACTGCCAGTGTGCATCGATGGCGAAGTGTGGAATCCTAAAGTCTTGTGTGTTCTTCTGCTGCAGGTTGTCTTTTGTCGGCCCCGCCATGTCCGACGCCATCTCCAACCTCGGCGGTGGTGGCCTCTCCTCCCCGTACCTCGCCAACTTGGCGACCTCGCTCAACTATGCGGCTGGCTGCGTGATGACGCTCTTCGGCGGACCTCTGATCAACAAGTTCGGCATCAAGTGGTCTTGCATGATTGCCGCCATTGCCATGCCCCTCGCTGGCTCTGCCTACTATGTCAACGCCAAATACGGTATTGACTGGTACCTGCTCTTCTCTAGGGTTGGTTACTTCTGTAACTACCGTTAAACGTTTGATCCAGTCTAACATCTCTCTAGCTGATTGGAGGCTTCACTTCGGGATTCCTCTACGTCGCCGAGACGACCGCAATGCTGTCGTACCCCAAGCAAGACGACAGAGGCTTCTACCTGGGTATCTGGTCCGCGATGAGAAACTCGGGCAGTGTGATGGGAGGCGCCATCAACTTCTCCACCAACTACTCTGATAGCACTGCTGGAGGCATTGCATGGTCTACCTACCTCATCTTCGTTGGCTTCGGTGAGTTCTCACATCACACGCATTTGAGTCGACAGCAACTAACAAGGAGTGCTTCCAGAGTGCACTGGTGTCATCTGGGCATTCCTCCTCTCGCCCACCAGGCGCGTACGCCGTAGAGACGGCGCCAAGATCCCCATGTCTCCCAGCATCAGCTGGAAGCAGGAGTTCTCCGCCCTGTGGAAGCACGCGCAGCGTCCCAAGGTATGAAGCTCTCCTTCGACAGGCTACCATCATAGACTAACGCGGTGCTTACTAGACTTGGCTCATCTTCATCCCCTCCTTCTACTCGTTCTTCTACGGTGGAACTATGGGAACCTATCTTTCCCTCCACTTCTCCGTCCGAGCTCGCGCGCTATCGTCTCTGATCATGCGTAAGTAGTCTCGAAACCCCCACCAACAGGGTACCATCTAACTCGTCTTCAAGCCACAATCACCATCCCTCTTGTGATTGCCTACGGACGGCTTCTTGACAACACCCGTTGGACTCAGTCAAAGAGGGCGTGGATCTCCTTTGCCATGTGGTCCATCCCCCAGGCAGCCTGCTTCGTCTGGATCGGCATCGAGTACGGCAAGTTCGGGCTCTCCAAGCCGGCGCTAGACTACGAAACGTACGTGCATCCATCCTCCTCCTCCTCCCTACACTCGAGGTTACTAACACTGTTTCCCAACAGCCACGGCAGAAGATGGGCCGAAGCCTACATCCCCTACCTCATCATCTTCACAACCGGCTACTGGACCCAGCTGTCCCTCTACTGGATCCTCGGCACCTTCTCCACCGACGTCGCCTCCAGCTCCAGGACCGGCGGCCTCTTCAGGGCCTTCGAGACCGCGGGCCAGGCCGTCTCGTACGCCATCAACACCAACTCCGGCGCGGACCCCAAGGTCGCCTTCATCGTCAACTGCGCCATCCTGCTGCTCGCCGTGCCCTGCATGGTCTTCCTCATCCGCCTGGTGCCGGAGAAGCCCGCGGAGACGGACGTTGATGCGGGGGAGCTGGGGGCGATCGAGGGCGTGCCGACGGCGGCGGGGCAGACGCAGGCGCAGGCGCAGACGCGAGATGACTGAGTCAGGCTCGAACCCGGCACCCTGGGCGCTTTAGTCATTGTTTAGTTAGTAAAGACACTGTAAATTTTTTAAGTCCTCCTTCCGCTTGAAATCTCGCCGAGCTGTGAGTGTGTCTGTCTGCCCGACCTTGATGTCTTGCTTTCGGTGTAGACCGCTGGGAATGGGGATGGAAGTGTACCACGTACCGGGTAGCCGGGTGCATGCCATGCTGCGCCAACGCAAAACATGACATATTCTCGTAGAATGGGAGCTAGTCTGAATGTGACGCGACGACCGCTGATTAAGGCAGCTTGGGCTATAGTGAAAGTGAGGCTGGTGCTATGCTAAGTATCAGCGACACATCTCACACGCATTCCACTCGAGATTGAGTCTGCTGTTCCAAAGTGGATTTCACAAGTACTGTTTTATAACGTCTTCATTATGTTTCGGCCCAATTATTGAGCATTTTAGATACACGAGGCCCCATTTTTTACAGATGAAGAGGCTCTCAATGGGTCTTTTTTACTCCCTCCACTTCCACGCTAGAGTCTCGGCCGGCTGCGGGCGTCGTTGCAGAACGGCTTCTTCGCGCTCTCCAAGCTGCTCTTCCTCTCCTCCTCCCACTTCGGCGCGGCATCGACCTTTTGCAACGTCTCGATCCGCTCCGCAGTGGCAACGAAGGGGCTCGGCAGCGGAGGGAAGGGCGCGACTATTGACGGCACGGTGTACTTCACACCCAGAGCGTCGAGGATGAGAGGAGTGAGGTGGGCGGTGGAGCCGAGAATTCTGGGCATGCCTTGATCGTTGTTTAGCTTCAAACCTGAAATCGTGATAGGAGGAGAGCACATACCATGACCAGAGAATCCTGCCGTGACGAAATGGCCGTCTTGTTTGGGGATGGCTCCGACGAAGGGGAATCCGTCAATGCTCGAGGAGTCGACTGTCAAAAATTGTCAGCTCATCTGTTTTAGTAGTAATGGGCAACAGGTCAACTCACCACCAGACCAGCAGCCGCCCTCGTTGACAGGCTTGGCAAACTCTGTCTTTTCGCCGCCCTCCCAGCCGACAATGTCTGATGATGGCCACGTCTCATAGAACTCGGGAGCACCCTCAAACTGCTGGTCCTCCTCGTCGTTGAGGATGCACTTGTCTGGGTAGTGGCAGAGAAGTTGTCTCGCGCCGCCGATGATAATGTTGTTGTATGGTGGTGGGAGTTGAAGATGGTAGTTCTGTTCAATTTGTTAGGTGACTGGTCCGAGACAATCTCTCGAGGACAAAGTAACCAAGACTCACGTTGACGTTGCTATCCCAGTGCTGAGCGCCAGTATGCTTGATAAAGCCTTCCGGAGCCTTCAACGACGCGATGGTGCATCTGTCTTCGAAGATGAGATTGCTGAAATTGGGCAAAAGGTGCGAGGCCCATCTGTTGGTAGCGTGCACCACAGCCTTGGCTTTCACATCGCCCCTGGGGGTCTTGACGGTCACCCAGCCGTCGACATCCTTCTCGGAAACACTATCGGCAGGCGTGTGTGCTTGGAGGTTCAGGTTGCCCGTCTCAAGGACTTTCCTGAGCAACGCGTGGACGAATTTGTACGGCCACCTGCGAAAATTCGTCAGCTACCCCTGAAATCTTGGCGTTCAGCAGGCAAAAAACACTCACACTTGACCGGCGGGATGTACCACCGCGCCCAAGCAAGCCTTCATCTGCGTAAACTCCTCCGCGGCTTTCGGGTCCTCGATGAGCCTGCAGACCTTGACCACGTCGTCGTCCTCCCCGTGGTCCTTCTTCATGGCCTCGTAGTTGCCCTTCAGCCGCTCCCACGCCTCCTCCGTCATGGCCGCGTCAAAGGTCTCGCCGAACTTGAGGCAGATCTCCTCCGCGATGCCCTCCGCGGCCGCGAGCTCTTTGAACGCGGGCAGATGCGCCATCTCGTGCTTGATGAGCTCCATCCCCACCTTGGAACCGAAGCGGGCGGACCACGGCTTGTAGCGGGAGTAGGCGTGCGGCCTCAGCTGCCCGCCGTTGCGGCCCGTCGACGAGCCGCAGATGTCGCGCGCCTCCAGCATGAGCATCTTGGGCCTTTGCGGTGCATTTTCAGTGAACTTGGAGAATATGGTCAGTACGGCGGTCTTAAACACGTCGCGAAGGGGCGGTTTACCTTTTGAAGCCAGTACGCGGTCGTCGCGCCGGCGTAACCACTGCCGACGATCACCACGTCGACTTCCTTGGGCAGCTCCTCGGTCGAGCGAAAGTTGCGGAGGGGGGACTCGGCCCCCTCGATCCAGTAGGACTTTGTCGGGTTGCTGATCGGGAGAACCATCGTGATGGTGATGGTGATAGTGCGGAGTTTGAAGGAGTTTAGATCTGATAACTATGTAGCGGGGCACGAGATTAAAAAGCAACAGAAATGACTCGTCGGTGACCTGTCTTTTTGGCTGACTGGCCGGTGCGGCGGTCCAAATCTCGGAGAAGCGTCACTTTTTAAGCCAACAGTTCACCTAAACGCGTCTCGGCCGACTTGGTTAGAGTTCACCGAACATGAGGGTATCCTCGCCTGCTCGCCTCATTATCTGTGGAGCCTTCAGTGTGCAGGGTGCGCCCGATGGGCCGATAGGAGTCGCGGCACCGTCCCATCAGCATCCCAAGATAAGATCGACATCACGAGCATCCCATCTTACAAACCAAACACCCTTCTAACACTAAAACACAACACCGGCCCGGCTATCTGACATGGCCCCCTTTGGATTTAACCGCCCCGACCGGAATGTATTTCTGCTCATCCGGGTGCGCAGCGCAGCAGCAAGGGGCCCAGTGCCCGGAAAACCCTCCCTTCCGGCCCGGGGATGTGCAACCCCCGAAACCGCTCGGGGGGCTGTTCCAGAATGCGGGGAAAGATTGGAGATCACGGAACGCGTGTTTTGGCGATATGCATCGGCCGCCGGCCCTTCGCCTGCGATAAGCATCGTGGCCTCTTTTATTTAATCCTGCATCGTGTCTGGCGCCGGGTTATGAGGATTACTCAGAAGGAAACCAACATCGTCGGCTTCAAATCCCAAGCAATTCAACCCGGTATTTCCATTACTTCATCAGGCCCCGTGTCTTAATTAAGGCTCTGAATCGTGTCTTGTCCTCAACCCCGCAGAACCCCCTCACTCACCGGCCTCCACTTTCCGCACACACAAACACACACAACACAGCACAACACATTTACTTACACACACACACACACACACACATACACAATGGCCGCATCAAAGAACGTCGTGTTCGACGTCGTCGGCACCCTCGTCTCGTACGAGCACCTCTTCGAGGCCATCGACGAGCGCCTGGGCGAGCGCCTCAAGGCCCGGGGCATCCAGCCCAAGCTCCTCGGCTGCTGCTGGCTCGAGGTCGCCGAGCGCGAGTACACCTACCTCTCCATGTCCGGCCGCTACGTCGTCTTCTTCAAGGTCTTCCAGTCCCTCTTCTACCGCTGCCTGCACTACGCCGGCATCGAGAAGCCGCGCGAGTTCTGCACCGACGACGACGTCGACTACCTCATCGACGAGTGGAAGAAGCTCAACCTGCGCGAGGGCGCCGCCGAGTGCGTCCGGAAGCTGCGCGACGCCGGCTTCACGGTGTGGTGCTTCACCGCGGGCGACATTGCGCGTGTGGGGGGTTACTTCTCGCGTGGAGGCGTCGAGATGCCCGTGGAGAACCTGCTGTCGTGCGACTCGTCCGGCCTGGCAAAGCCCACGCCCGAAGCCTATGCGCCGATTTTGAAGAAGCTGTCGGAGAACGGCAAGCCGTGGTTTGCGGCTGCGCATCTGTGGGATGCGTCGACAGCGAAGACTGTTGGGTGAGCTACCATTCTTTCTCCCGTTTTGAATGTTTTTCGTCGCGTGCTAACTTGTGACTTAGTTTCAACGCCGCCTACTGTGAGGCTTTGGAGGGAGAGGAGCTGCCTGATATTTTCGGAAAGATGGACGTCGTTGCCAAAACGCTGCCTGAGATGGCGGACAAGATCATTGCTACCTTCAACTAAGATACCTGCTCGTTAATCAAGAAGAATCGTTAAATCAAGCTTTATGTGATTCAGCCCCCCCGATGCATGTTCCGGGACGCCACCCGAGCGCCACCCTGCGGGCGCTTCGGGAGCATACCGATCGGACCCGCTGAGAACGGCTGGTTCCATGAGATGTCCATGTGTATGGTCCGCGATCCATTGTAATGGAGACTCCATCTTTCGGCCTGGTTCGATGTGTTCTTGCTTCTCATGGAATTCTCGGTGAGCTTCCGACATGACCGACTTGGCGCTTGTAAGTGAGCTGGCATCCTGGAGCATCTTCAAATGTCTATATTACTTATTCGATTGCTGAGGATGAAACTCGCCCAGCGATTGACCCATCCCCGTCTATGCTCTAAAATCTATTACGCTTTTCTCTTCTATTTCTTTGACACAATCGCGAACCCTTTGGCCGGATTGAAAATACACGTCACCAGTGCCGACACTTGTACGAGGCGGACTATCGGCGCAAGCAACACCGTCTGGATGGCATGTTGCACCGTCTGAAGCCACGTTACGCCCTCTGGCGCCGTGAGGTCTGACATGAAAGATGCGACAAGCAGACTGTGGGTATCGACTGTAAAGTGCCACAGGCCCCAGATGAAAAGCCACTTGGGAATGATGAAAGACCCGCCGAGCTGTGTGTAGATGGGTCTGCGGGGTTCAACGTCAGTAACGCCCAAGAATGTAACGAGAAAGGAGAAGCAAAACATACCCGATCCAGTAAACCAACTCGCCGATAACGCTAACCACCAGCGAAATCTGCACAATGACGCTGGGAATGGACAGGATGCCCGTGTACCACCTCCTGCGCTGCTTCCAAAAGTCCTGGAACGTCTCGTTGGGCTGTTCATGGACGGGGTCCCAGATCCAGCCGAACTTGTATCCCTTTGCGGAGGACTTTGGGAAAAGCTCATTGTCAGTCTTTTTATGTCTTCTAGGAGGTTTGGTTAGGTCAAACATACGTTGTAGGCGAACCAGAAGTCCTCCGCCTGGCAATCGGTGTCCCATGTCGTGGCGTTCTCGACGGCGCCGTTGATCAGGATCCAGGAGCCGTGCATCCAGCCGAGCATGGGCTTGTTGCGCATCCGGACGGAGAAGGAGAACTTGCCAAAGTCCTCCTGCGAGCGGAGCGTCTCGGCCGTCGAGAGGAAGCCGTTCTTCCAGTGGTTGACGTCGTTGTAGTGCAAAGTGCCCTGTTCGATGCGGACCTCATCAGTAACGTTCACATCCATATTGATCAATGTGCCAGGGGAACTAGTCACGTACCATGAACATGTCAATGTCGCTCTTCGTGATGGAGTTGATGCAGGCTTCCATCACAGCCTCGTCAATCATGGACTCTTCGTCCAGGTGCAGGACCCAGTCGCCGCTTCCGAGCTGCTGGTTCCTTCGGTAGTACTCCAGCGCGCGAGCCTTGTACTTGGCCTTGCTCGGGGTGAAGGCCGATGGGACCACTACGATCTGGACGAAGGAGGGAAGCGCCTGGCGGAACTCGACTTCCTTCGTCTCGTCATCCAGCAGGACGTGGAAGCGCACGCCCGGGATGTTTTGCATCGGCGCCCAGGCTCTGGTGGCCCTGATGACGGTCTTCAATCGAGTTAGTACTGTGGTCAATCGACGAGGCGTTTTAACGTGTACTTACATCAAAGTTTGTGCCCTTGGTCACAAGACACACTCTCAAGCTCCTGAAATCACGCTTCGCCGGCCCTTGGGCGTGCGAGCCCGGCCGCATGGGCATGCACAAGCTCCATACGGAGACGTACGGCGGCATCTGGGCCAGGAGGCCAAAGAATAGGAGTGCCGTCTGGAGGATGGTCGCCCAGTTCCATTGGTTGTCGACGGCCACGGCATTTTGGTAACGATTCGTTACGTAGGCCAACTTCCAGAGGACTATACGCCAGCGAGTCAGATGCTGAGTTTTCCACCATTGAATGGGAGTGTTGAAAAACGGCGTGCTTACGGCAGAATGTGAGTCCCAGACTAATAGGAAATACGCAGTAGTTGTACTTGATGATGGTATGATACAACTCTTTCCTCGTCCGTGATGTTACCAGCGGCCATACTGGTTTCGTCGTCTCGATCGGTGTTACTAACGTGCTCTCGTTCTCGGAGCTGTACTCTGAGCCCTTCTCAGACATGGTGTCGGATGTCTAGTACTGTGGTGTGCAGAAGATGGGATGGACAGAGATCGGGCGAAAAAAAAGTCAACGCGAGAGACGGGACGAACACAATCAAACTCTCACAAAGTTCCCAGGAGCTTGGGTTCGACGCGCCGCTCTTAATACCAACGCCAACTTCTTTTAACGTTCATCCAGAACTCGGAAGAAGTAACATGATGAGACGACGTATTATGCAGGAACCGTTACGAGGCCGTCGCATCGTCCGGTGAGACAAGTGGACTCTTTCCCATTCTCTCTTTCCCGCTGGACGGTCGTCCTCCCTCGGGACCGGAATTTCCCCCATTGAACTCGAAATCGCCATCGTTCCCAGGCCACCACCAGACTTGCCAATGCTGAAGTGGAGTGTTTGCGGGTGGGAGTGGGTGCAGGAGTCAGTCACGTCCTGTCACAGCTTGGCTGTGACGCGCGGAATAGAGTTTGTCGTTGTGACAAGACGTGTTGTGTTGTGGACAGGGAGGCGAGTCAAGCTTGCTGGCCCTCCCCATTGTGAAACCTGCCGCCGACCACGTCTTGCGCGTGTTGACGAAACGTCTTTGGCGGATTTGCGCCCGTTGTGCGGTTGCTGACTGCCGATCTGGTTTAATCGTGTCTAGAGCCGAGCGGGTTCGGCGGAGCATTTTGACGTGATTATCTCTCCGATCATCCAAGTACCAGACGGCCCGGATGCCGCATATTGCTCTTGTTTTGGGGGCCATACCCTTTTGAACCAAACCTCACGTCCAACATCTTCTGCTAGTGCCTTTCTCTGGTAGACAACTATCATATCCTAACAACCGACCATATCTCGTGTCATAACATACCACTCATGGAGAGGATACGCTGGCTCGACGGCGTCCGCGCCATCGCCGCCGTCTCAGTCTCTTACAACCACTACATCATGGGCGAGTTCGCCGCGCCCTACAACTCCTTCTGGGCCGCGCCGTCCTCCGAGAACCGCTGGCTCTTCCAGCTCCCACTCCTGCGCCTCCCCTTCGCCGTGCACGCCATGGTGCCGCTCTTCTTCATCATCGGCGGCTACGCCATGGCGCACAGCGTGCTAGCCCGCAGCACCGGCGGCGAGGGCGCCTTCTCGCGCTACTTCCAGCTCACCCTCGTCCGGCGCTGGCTGCGGCTGTACCTGCCCATCATCCCCATCGTCCTCGCGGCGAACCTGGCGTACTTTGTCGGCGTCACGACGCGGCCGTTCGCGGAGCACGTGACGCGGGGCTTGAAGCCGTGGACGGCGCCGCTGCAGCATGTCAGGCTGCTCGTGGATTACATGGTGGACATCGCGGAGCCGATGAACCTGGCGTGGCATGAGGGGTTTAATAACCAGCTGTGGACGATCCCGGTGACGTTCCGCGGGTCGTGCGTGTTGTATCTGACGCTGCTGGGTTGCTCGCTGTGGAAGACGCGGCATAAGCTTGTGGGCATGATTGGGCTGGCGGGGTACTTCATCTACCACGGCTACTGGGACCTCTTCTGCTTCCTCGGCGGCGCGTGGCTGGCGGAGGTTGTTGGGGTGATGCAGGCGAGGCACGAGTGGTCCGTCATCGGATCGCCGGTCCTGTTTCCGCGAAGAGCTACGGCCAGCAGAGCCAGACTCGTCGGCCTGGCGAAGACTATGCTTCTGCTGGGAGGGTTGTATCTCATGTGCTTTGAGGGCGACGAGGGCACCGGGGTGGCTCACATCGGGTATCAGTGGCTTGCGTCGATTCGGTCGAGACGCTGGGCAGAGTCCGGCCGCAACACGTTCTCCGTCGTCAGGTCCTGCTATCAGTCTCTCGGCGGGTTGATGGTCATCTCGGTCATCGCAACGTCCCCGTCCGTGGCAAGACGGCTCGAGGCTCCGGTTCTGCAGTATCTGGGCAAGATCTCCTTCTCGTGGTACCTCGTGCACCAGCTGCCGCCCGTCATCCTCAAGGGCCCCCTGAGGGACTTCTTCTGGAAGCTGCTGAGGCCGCAGGATCCTGTGCATCTGATCATGGCTGAAGCCCTGCAGTATCCCTGGACGCTTCTTTTCGCGTGGACGGCGACGGCGAGTATCATATTTAGCTTGACCTGGCTCTGCGCCGATCTGTACTTCCGCCATGTGGAAGAGAAGAGCGGTGTAGTGTCAAAACGGATTGAGACTTGGGTGAGCGCGCCCAGGGATGGAGATGCTGAAGCTAATAACGCTGTGCCGATCATCAAGAGACCATAGATTGAAGTGCTCGGAGCGAAAGGATGGAGTAATCATAGACACGTAATGCTTTTTACAATGGGATAAATATACCGCCATGTCATGTTACAGAATACTTGCTTTGCCTCGCTTCACTCTCCTAACCCCTTGGCATTTTCAGTAGATATGTGCCCTTGTCTCTTCACTGAGATGCCACTTAGAATGCAGCAAGTGCGCCCAGAGCAAGCATGCCCACAGCTCCCATCGATCCAAGGCCAGCAGCCGCACCAGCCTGAGCGGTGCCTGAAGCAGCAGCACCAGTACCAGTTCCGGTTGCGCCAGATGTAGGGGTGCTGGTACCGGTGACACCAGCCGTAGCGTCGGAAGCCGCGCTCGTTGCGGAGGCGATGGCGGAAGAAACAACGGAGGACACGGCGGCAGACGCGGAGGAGACGGGAGGCGCTGACGCTCCACCGGTGACTTCGCGGCAGAACTTGGCGGCGGCGGGGAGGAGTTGGCCTGTTTGATGCGCAGGTGTAAGTTACCTTCCACAAAAGCATATGACGGGGTGACGAAAGCTCCTGCTTTCGAGGGACAGAAAACATACCGGTGGCAACGTCTCCGCCGCAGGCCGCGAGGACGCAGGAGACGCCGACGGTGTAGATGTTGCGGTAGTTGGTGGCCTCGCAGATGCACTGGGAGTCGTCGATACTGCTGCACTTGGTCCCGTCCTTGACGGCCTGGGTAAGGCACTTGACGGAGCACTCTGGGATCACGTCGGTGAACTTTTGCTGGGCGGCGGCGAGGCCGAGGGTTGCGAGGAGGACGTAGGAGGACTTCATGTTGGAGATGTGAGCTTGAGCAGGGCTCGAAGTGAACGCTGGCAAGATTCTCGGGCGATGAGAAGCTGAGTTCGAAGGAAGAAAACTACCAAGCAGAATCGGCTCTCTGCAATTGCTCAAGGGCACCCGCGTTTATTATGTACATGCATTCCATGTGCGCTCTTTACGATCCGACATGCCCGAGGAGCGTCGGGCTTTACCAGTAGACGGGCGACCTGCGAGACTGAACAGAGTCAAGCACCTGCATTGTGGCGCTTCTTCCCACACAAGCGAAGCAGACCAGTCCTTTCTTGGCAGCTGTCCAAGACCATCACCAACGGCTAGAGTGAAGCAAAAGGGCAATAAGCTCGTGTAGGGTGGTCCGGCGGCGCACCAACAGTCCATTCGGGCAGGGGTCGCAGCTGAGCGCCTTGCCTCATCTGGATGCTCGGTTAGAGATCTCTGGACTCTGCTGCATGGCTCCAGGGTCTTTTTGAGCACGCTGTGGAGTGGTGTGAGGGGTATGATTGGTTGGGGAAAGGTGTTTAGATTGACAATGGCCTGAGGGGGGGATGGTGAGGTTGGAGCAGGTTTATCTGATCCATCTGATAAGATTGGATGGCGTTCGGGGCAAGGGGGAGTGATTGGTTCTCTGGCGGCAAATTTTCAGCTGCTTGGCCTTGGGACGGATGGGTCTGGGGATTCCTTGTTGCCATGTTCGGTAGGACATCCGAGTGAAGATGAGCTTATTGGGATGCTGCGCTGGTTCGTTCGGCCAATTGCCAAGCTTCCGAGGCTTGATGATGTCCGTCGGGCGAAGCCATGTGAAGATCCGTCGATGGCTGTTGGTGCACGATGAATGCAAGTTGGCGCATCTGTGCAGGTGAAGTGTGTATTGAGCTTTTGCGCAACTATTCACCTGTGTTTATCAACAAGTCGCGTTGTTAGGGGCTAAGATATACACTATACACATTAGAAGGCCTCATGAGCGGCCTCATGAGCAACCTTTGGATTTGCTGGTAACATGGAACGTGTGGAAAACTGCGTGGTCCTCGACGCGCTCGGCAGCGAACATGGATGATGGGTCAAGGTGGTGGATCTCCGACTCGGTGCTCGGCATCGTGATGGATAAACGAGTCCACACGAACCCAGGGGTTCAAAAGACTAACACAGTTAAGCTCATCCTAGGCAATGAAGAATGAGAGTGTCGCTTTGGTGCTTGGAACTGAGGACCGGAGCGAGGGCTGCTTGGTGAAGGCCACTTGGCGCAGTCAACCCTTGGTGTGACTGACAATTTCGGGGACAGATTGCTGAAAAGATCCCCAAGGGATGGGTATCACGTAGTACATTGAAGCCCGAGCCGTCTATGGAAAGAATATGTGCGCAAGACACTTGAATCGTTGTGCTTGCAGTGAGCAAGAGCTCGTCGCAACACGAAAGAGTGGCCGTGGCTAGCGCGGGTTCTATGGCTGGTGGCTGGTCGCTTTGGACTTGTGGCTGGTGGGCAGTGTGGCGCGCAGGTTGTGGCTTCGCCAGGCACTACACGTGACAGATCACCGGTCCTGCCTGATTCATCCACTCCGGGCGGTTCCGTCCTGCCCGGCGTGGTCGGCCATTGGTACGTAATTACCGCGGTACGTACACTTTTCTTCCGATTGCGCAACGGCAGGGGCTGCCTCCAGTGGTTCAGTTCTCGCTGAAGGATTGGAAAGAGTCACTGACAGCTGGTGTTGGTGCGCGAGCGCAAAGATGGAGCCCCGCCGGAGCAAAACCTGCCCCTCCATGGGAATTTTTAAACCCCGCGTCTTCTCCCTTCTGATTGTTTTTTTGGGATTATCGCAGACCGACGTTGCGATCGCAGCAACCCATACTTTGGCCAATCGACCGTATTTGTTGCTCGCTACACACTGACTGGATTCACTTTCAGTCTCTTCTCTACTACCCGACGCCATGGCTACGATTGACATCGTTCTCGGCGCCCAGTGGGGGTAAGCTGTCACACTCCGCCGCCCTTCTTCCTCTTGTCCTGTCATCGTCATTGTCATTGTCACTACAGACGCGCACACTTGCTTTACACACTCTCCTCTGCCATGCTCTACCATACCAATGCTTTACCATGCCATCAATGGCTCCAGCCAGCAGGGCGAACGCGCCGATTGCTCCGTGGAATGCGCGTCACAACGGCTCCATGGTGTACGCGATGACCAGGAGAGATGGCCAATTCGTGATACCCTGCTGTGCCAATTGCTCTACATAATCTGGAACTAACACATCCTCTCACCTGCAGCGACGAGGGCAAGGGAAAGCTGGTTGACGTGTAAGCTGCGCCCTTGTTTCCTCCGTCACAACCTCGCCCTCTAACCCTCCACACAGCCTCGGACAGGACGCGCAGATTTGCGCCAGAGCTCAGGTTGGGACTTTGGTACCTTGTGGATAATCAATGGCATGCTGATGGCCGTAGGGCGGACACAATGGTAGGAGTCTCTCCAGCTCCTGATGCCATCGATCGAACACCAGTCTAACAGCAGCCTCCCCCCAGCCGGCCACACCGTCATCGCCAACGGTGTGAGCTACGACTTCCGTGAGTCTTCCACTTGCGCCTCTGCGATGACATGCCTTGGCTGACATCTGGTCCCTCCAGACCTTCTCCCTTCTGGCCTCCTCCACCCCCAGGCCATCTGCCTCATTGGCTCCGGCGCCGTCGTCCATGTTCCCACCTTCTTCAAGGAGATGGCCGACCTCGAGGCCAAGGGCCTCAAGAACATCCGCGACCGCCTCCTCGTCTCCGATCGATGCCACATCATCACCGACTGCCACATTCAGGTCGACGGACTCGAGGAGCAGGAGCTTGGCGGCAACAGTATCGGCACCACCAAGCGCGGTATTGGCCCAACCTACAGCACCATGGCCGCCCGCAACGGCATCACCATCAGCGAGATGTTCGACGAGGAGGTCTTTGAGCGCAAGCTGCGCCAGCTCGCTACCGGCTTCAAGAAGCGCTTCGGTGACCTTTTGGTGTACGACATCGAAGACGAGATCAAGCGCTTCAAGCAGTACAGAGAGGATCTGAGGGTACGGCACAATTTCTCGCCTAAGATCGAGTATGCGCTGACTAGTCGCAGACGTTTGTCGTTGACGCCGTCCCTATCATGGCTGACGCGCAGGCGAAGAACACCAAGATCCTCGTCGAGGGTGCCCAGGCTGTCATGCTTGACCTTAGTAGGTAGCATCCCGCCTGCCATCTCTTCCGTGACTGACCAGACCAGACTTTGGAACCTACCCCTTCGTCACATCATCAAACACTGGCCTCGGCGGTGTCTTCACTGGTGTAAGTCAATCCATCAGCGACTCCTTGTTCACACCGCTAACACAGCTCCCAGCTCGGCCTCAACCCCCGCAAGATCAACCACATCGTCGGTGTCGTCAAGGCCTACACCACCCGCGTCGGCGGCGGTGCCTTCCCCACAGAACAGCTCAACGAAGTTGGTGAGAAGCTCGGCAAGATCGGCCACGAGATCGGCGTCTCCACAGGCCGCTCCCGCCGCTGCGGCTGGCTCGACCTCGTCGTCGTCAAGTACTCTGCCAACCTCAACCACTACACCGCCCTCAACCTCACCAAGCTCGACATCCTCGACACCTTCCCCACCATCAAGGTCGCCGTCGCCTACAAGAACAAGGAGACGGGCGAGGAGCTGCCCTCCTTCCCCGCCGACCTCAAGACGCTCGAGAAGGCTGAGGTCGTCTACAAGGAGCTCGAGGGCTGGAACACGCCCACCACCGGCGCCAAGACGTACTTCGACCTGCCCAAGCAGGCGCGCGCCTACATTGAGTTCATTGAGGAGTTTGTCGGTGTCAAGTGTGTCTGGATCGGCACCGGTCCCAAGAGAGAGGACCTCATCTCCCGCGCTTAAGGGCCTGTCTTGTTTGTCTCTGAGATGGAACATGCGAAGATAGACGTGATGAAAATGCGATGGGATCCTTGAGTGGCTTTGTCCATAGATGTCGTTTCCAAAACGAAAAATAGACCGCGTACATGTTAACCTCCTGTCCTTTTCTATGTAGCCGCGTTCCTCTTCAATGATTCAGTAAAGCATTCAGCGTAGTACACTGTCCAATCGACTCATTCTTGAAGTTTTGAACCCATCAGACATACCATACGACATGTCATCGTATCTCCTCAGCCAGCACCACTCATTTCAGCGGGGGCCGTCTCCGACCCCAAACACAGCCGACATCGGGAGGGGCTGCGGCAATTTAGCCTCTGCGCCATGGCTGAGAGGCATGAACCGCAGATTTTTTTTTCATCGCAAAGCCCCCGCCCCCACCTAGCTTGCAATTGGGTTTTCGTCATTGGCCAAACTTGCAACTGGCCGAGCGTTCATGCGCGCAAAACTGCGACACTGCGAGGTGCGCGGGATATGTGCTACCTTTGCGGCTGCACATCCCACAGACGGGCGCCTCAGGCGTTCTGAATTGTCTGGCCGGTTGGCCCAATGGCAAGGCGTCTGACTACGATACACCGTGGAATCAGGAGATTGTGGGTTCGACCCCCATGCTGGTCAAAATCTTTTTGTCTTTTCCACAATTTTTCTATTATTAAATGTGAATGTCGTGAGGAAATGGAAGCATCCTTAGATTCTTTGTATTTATTTTCTTCTTTTTTCCCTATCCGCTTTTCGCGGTGACTAGCCAGTCTGTAGAAACTTATACTTGTTACTTCCTTTACTTGTTGATCTTGCATCGTAACACTGTACCGGCTTGAGAATGACAACAATGACAACCGGGACGACAACAACGAATGCGGAGATGAATGCTGGCTTGTTAAGTATGATGTGGCACGTATTCTGCAGCTGTTCGCTTTATTTTGACCCTCAGATAGGAGCATTCAAGTGTATTGACAAATGTGGTAACTATGTGCAAGAAGTTATGGCTGAGCGATCTTGACAAGTTTATACTTGTTAAGTCACCTTGCCTCAGTAAGAAATCGTTACGAGCGAGCGAGCGACTTTCAATAACGACGTATCCTCCCCTATCTCATCTCCCAAGGTTGAGTCATCTAACAGGTGAAGAGCTGGGGACCAGGGATGGTGTACGAGGTAACGACGGGCCAGTCTGCGGACAAAACAGTCAGCATCACAATATATCCTGCAAATGCTCAGTGAAGATAACTTACAGATGTTGATGGTCACACCAGGGTCGGTGCCCTTATACGCGCCAGGGAAGCTGACCGTGTTGGCCGGCGTCTTGGCCCCTGTCCCGCCCACGACGTTAATCTGCGCGCACTCCATGTAGAACTGCGCGCCGGGGTAGCTCCCCGCGCCGTGCAGCGCGATCATCTCCGCCCTCAGCAGGTACTGCCCGGGGGCGATGCACTCGGGGATCTTGATGGCGTGCTTCCCCTGGCCGTTGATGACCTTCTCGGTGCCCCAGACGCCGTTGCTGAAGCCGTCCTCCTGGATCTTGAACCAGCCGCCGCCGACGCCCGTGTCGGCGGTCGCGTCGGAGACCTTCTTGAGGTAGGCGATGGTGGGGCCCTTGTGCGAGGAGTCCATGACGTCGGCGGGCGCGGAGCCGGCGCTGTTGAGCATGTAGCGCCAGACGGCGGTGACGGACTGGCCGGCGGTGACGGTGATGACCTTCGAGGTGGGCGTGGTCGGGTTGGGTGGGCCGTTGCAGGCCATGGAGGAGGAGGTGACGTCCTCGATGGGCCCGTTGTAGGAGGGGACCCGGACGCCGACGCCGACGCCGCTGTTGACGCCGCCGGCTTCGAGGGAGGAGAAGATTGTGTGGGCGGAGGCCGCGGTGGCGGAGAGGAGGGGGAGGAGGAGCTTCATTGTGAGGTTGGTGAAGGGGTGTTTCGGAAAGAGAGTGTAGGATAGGGGGTTGGGGATCTGCGGTGGGAGGTGGAACGATCATTATGCTGGTTTGGTGAGGTTGAGTTTATATAGAAGAAAAGAGGTGAGGACTCCCATGGTCTTGGGATATTTCGCTTATTCACATCTGTATCGGAGTCTGGAGCCGTCGATGGCGGCTCGGGTTGGATGTGTGGACCAGATGACCATACGGCCAAGACCGCCACGGCGGCGATGGGGTGACCGTGATCCTGCGGTTTGTTTAATATTTGGCTGACTTATTTATGCTTGTTGGTTCACTGCTACGTCTTGGCAAATTAGATTGACCCGGACGGCAAGAAGGATCTTACGATGGGCGATTTGAGTGGATCGACGGAGGATGATGGTCCGGCTGATATTGCAATATCTGTCGGGAGCTTTACCGACGTTCCCGTCCAGGGTGACCCAAGGCTCTGGGCTTTTGTTAAAGAAAGTGCCTACATGCCTTCCCCGCCTTGAACCAAAAGTCTGGTGGGCTACTGGCTTCTAGCTGTAGTCTTCTTTACTTCTTGAGGTGGAAGGAACAGCTTCTCAACGTCGGAGCCCTGTCATCCCGCTTTTTGTAAACGAGACCTTACCCATGCCGTATTTTTGTGATCATATCAACATAAGTATGTAACGATTAACAAAGAACGAAGGCTGTCTTGGGCTTGGGGCGGATGCATGCTATAAAGGGCCACGAGAAATGGCTAGGATGAGGTAGAAAGAGCGGCATGGATGGAGAGGGATAAGTGATAGAAACGTACTACTAAGCAAGCTAGAAATATGCCCAAAGTTAGGATGCGGTATTTCTCACATGTAATTTTCCTGATTTCTGAGAGGGCGCGAGACTCTGTTCAGAGAAGCTTTCATAATTGTAGCTTCATTCTATAGGATACCTACACTCCAAGACACCAGGCTAAGGAGCGAAGAACTCTGCCAACACTACACAAGTGGACGAACTCTTCCTGAAACCTAAGTACTGTTACAGGGGATGAATGACAGGCCGACTGCCACTAGGTAGCCGAGGCTGAGGTCCGCTCCGATCCCTCCTCTGAATCTCAACAATCAGCTTCTTCTCCATGTCCTCTTCCTTCTCAAGCCCAATTGCTCTCCCGAGACTTCGATTGATGGGAACGTAAGAATCCGCCGAGAGATGACTCTGACAGTTCTTGCAGCTATCCACGTTCCAACGGCTCAGGATCGGCTCCCGACCAATCTCGACCTTCTTATCGTCGACCATAGCATAGGTGCGGATGACAAAAGAGCCCTCATAATCCGCGCGGTTGATCCGAGTTACGCGAGCCAGGGCGAACAGGTCCTCCCCGATGCCTGGTATGGGTGTAGGTAGTCCACGTGGCGACCTTTCTACATCGAAGGAGCCTGGACCGTAGGTGTAGCCCAATTTCCTGATATCGGTAATTGTGTGCGAAGTGTAGACGGCTCCATTGGGATCCTTGAATGGCTCGAGAGGCGTGTTAAGATCCAGAGCCTTGCCATGAGGAAGATTGGGACCGCCTAGGCTGTGAAGTCCATTTTGGTTCTGGTCTCCCGGTTTGTTGTCCTTGTCAAGAACAAGGAGTTGATTATCAGGTAGAAGGGTCAGACTCCCCTCGGCAGTCAGATGGCGAGCCTGCTGCTAAGTCCAGAAGAGATAGTCAATGAAGGCATGGTGGAAGTAAAAGATGGGATCAAAGCTGGCAGTCTCGTTCTCTCCCATGTCTCCGTTCGCGCCACGAATGGGGTTGGCGTTGTAATCGTTCTCTTGGAAGAAGCCGCCAACAGCAAGGTGTATGCCATTGTGGCCGTCTTCAACAGACACAGTGTAGGTCTTTGTGTTCTCTTGCTTGGCAAGGTAATTGATCCGAGCTTGATTGGACGCCTTGTTAGAGAAGGTCGTGTAGTCTTCCGCCGTCAGACTGATCTGATACCGCCGGTATACTGAGGTGGTGATGGGAATATTCGTCTGCCCTCCACTGGTATCGATGACAACGGTTCCGTCCAACCATGCACGGACATTGTTGTTGAGAAACTTGATATTCTCCTGCGGATCGGCAAACCCTTCGTTGTGGATCTGCGTGTCTTCTCTATCCTCGTCATTGCCTACCAGACCGGACTGCGGGTAGCGGACGGTTTGGTAGCCGGCATGCTTTGAGTATCGCTGAGAGTCGGACTCTTCATGGTGGTTGTCCGCGATTGATTTCGCTAGTGTGTAGGAGTACAGCGGGTTCGATGTATCGTCATCGACCGGGTGCGGAAGGAATGGAGATGTCAGAGCCCATGGGATCTCATCGCCCTTGGCCGTGAGGCCCTGGTCCCAGAAGGGAAGCGAGATGTCCGCGTCTGGCATAACATACCGAAGGGCTTCTTCCAGTCGGAGGAGATAAGCTCGGTGCCAGGTTGGGAAGAGCACAGTACTGTGTTGACAATAGCCGCCCCACCAGTCTGGGTTGGACTTTGGGTCAGGATTTTCCTCGACAAAAGGCTCTCCGTGGTATCCGGCAATGGTGAAGAAAGAGTTTGCGTCGTCCACGGGGAGGGCTTGGATCTTGCGGAAAGCCCTGATGAGATTTTCAAGAGTGTCACGGTCGGAGTTAGCATAGTTGTCGCACAACTCCTGGATCGAGCGACGAACGCGTGTCTGAGTCATATTGCAAGAAAACAACGTGCTGAAGAATGTTGAGAAGACTGTAAACTAGTCTGAGTAAATTGTGCGGATCTCTCAATGTTCGTAGTGGATTTAGGTGTGGATAGATTGGAAAGAAAAGAGTTTCTCTGCTCGAGCTTTATACCCGGAAAGAAGGTTAACTACTTCACCTAGAATTATCAGGAAAATGTTCCTGTGGCACACAATTCAGATCACTCGGAGGAAATTGTCCCTGCTACGTACAACGTACCACCGAATTCCGGGCACTTCTTGTTGAAGGCCATGGCACATGTCAGGTAGTACGCCCCTGACTAGAAGGCAAGTCATGCAGTGACAATGTGCCACCGGGAAGAAGACAACAGCACCATGATTGTCTTTCAAGAACTTCTATTGACGTTACTCCCGAGGTGGTTTCACTTCAATGGCCAGCCGATTTGAGCCACATAGAGAGGAAGTCTGAAATAGGATGAAGTGTATCATCACATAAGTGATACTCGGCTACCCAGTAGCCGAAAGAAAGCAGCAGTCAGCCGTGCACGTCGCACTTGAACAGCCAGTGCCATTGCATCATGGCTCGATCCAGTCCGGAGCCTACGTAATGAGTGTTCCCATATATCCAGTTGATCAGAGAGATAACACGGCACAAAGGACTTACGTGCCCCCGACTAACCAGGGTTTCTTTTATCACGATTGAATCTTAGCGTCAAATGTTCAAGATGGGAAACTGAAATGATCTTGCAAAACTTGACTATTTACAGTGAAATGACCGTTATGTCTAGAACTAGCAGCCTAGACTCATATTATCTTAAGCCTTAGTGTTGTCTGGCAAGGCTACTTTGACGAATGGACTCTCCCCGTCACCCTTGCTGGAAGCCGAGCCGGCGGGGGTATCCGTACCGCAGCACGAGCCCTTCTCACCGTCCCTCCCAGTATCTTCAAACAGCGTGCTCTTGTTGAAAGCTTGGTTGGAGGGAGGCACATCGTTGGCGGGGTTGTAGTTGCAAAAGTTGTAAGGCTTGAGATGAAACTGCGCAATTTCGGCAGGCATGATGGGGAAGTCCTCAACGCGAGGGTTGTGCGTGAAGCCGAATGTGTGCCAGATAACGATGTCATCATTGGGGATGTAATCTCTCGTCTTCGTCCACGACTTGATGCCAGTACCACCAAGGCCTTGGTTGGTGTAGTCACCCGCAGGGAACAACTGGCGGTCCTTGTACTTGGTCACCCAGATAGGCGCCTCGCAAAACTCCGAGCGACGCCAGTGCCACGAGCCAGGCTGGGCAAGAAGCATTTGTGATCGGATAGGGACCAGCTTGTAGCCAACGGGCGTCAGCGAAACGGGGTTCTCAATGTTTTCGTTGACGATTTTGAAAACACGACCATCTTTGAGACTGTCTTCGACGGGTCCGGCACGGATGACGGGAGTCTCTTTGCTGACGTAGCCCGTACCTAGTGGGTTGAGCTTCTCGTCCCAAGGCATGGCCACCGAGTCGGTGTACGTGAAGGTGTTCTGGTGGCCGTCGACAGCGGGATCGATGCGGACGTTGAAAAGATGCTGGTGATACGGAGCCATGACACCATCGGCAACGCGAGTTCCCCAGGGCACCTTGGAGTCCTTGTCGATGGGCTGCGTGGACAGGATACCGGTAGCCCTGGTCTCGAAGGAGATCTCGCCTGATTGATCCAAGATCCAAGCGAAGATGTACTCGTAGTTAGCGACGGTAATGATCTGCTGGAGAACAAGCTGCCTCTTTCGGACTACAGTAGCCTTGCCGGTTCGATGGTTGGTATGCTTCCATTGGATGCCGTTGTCGATCTCGTGAATGCAAATGGCGTTGGGCCGGGGAGCTGGGCTTCCGTCGGCTGAAACGACACAGCCGCTGATGTACTTGATGGTACCGAGGCAGTCACATCCAACTGCGAAGAGTTAAGTATTTGCACCGAAAAGCGAGAGGATAGACATACGCTGCAGGTTGTTTGCAGTTACGCCAGCACCAACGTTGCCAAGGTCGAAGGCACCCTTGCGATAGATCGGGCTGCGAGGGTCTCCGTAGGGTACGAACATCTCCGAAAGAGAGAGACGGTAAAATGTGCTGCGATCCATGAAGTGGAGGTCGTGCAAGGTAAGTCCTGTGTCATCGGTTAGAATAGCAACTTATCGAGGGTCATTGATTGACCAACCTTCGCGCCAGTTGAAGCCAACACGGAAACGCCACTTCTCCCATTCGATGAGGTGACCCTTGACGGTGAAGGACGCCCCCTCGGGCTGGATGACGTTATATGGCTTCAAAGATGTCCGAGGAGGGTTCTTCTGCAGACGATGGTCGTACTCGGGCTCGGCAGGGTCTGTCTCACGGTGTGCGATGTCGTCCATTCCTTCTGTTGTGCTTTCATCCGAACCCAATGGTAGGCGGATAATCTTCTTCACCTTCATGGTGCACAGATCTACAATGACCATGAAGTCGAGAGGGAAGGAGTAATGCGATGAGTCAATGTCGTTGTTCTTCGGGTTCTTCATGTACATAAAAACCTGTAGTGTGTGAGAGAATGTACTTATCGAGAATGGGGTGGGGTAATACTTGTGTCATGCGTTCTTGCGTGTCAATACCATCAACACCATAGTCCCATGGGTCAAGAACAACATTCGCTCTGTCAATCTTCAACCGTGCGAGCTCCTTGTGCACGTCGGCATTGGCCATCACCACCTGGGCGGCTTCGTTAAGCTCGACACGATCGACGGGTCCATGAAAGTCTCGTGAAAGCTCTTCATGCTGGATAACCCGCTTGTTTGTGACATCAATGACACCCTCAAATAAGCGAGGAGACCGCTTGATGTACCAAATGGCAAAGATGCGACGGGGAATCTCTGGCAGAGGTTCTCCTGCATGTTCTGCCTTGAGGTATGCTAGCATCTCCTGCTTGGGAGGCTCATCGAGACCCGCGGCCTTGAAGTGGAGAGGAATACCATAGAATAGGTTTTTGACTAGATCTGTGGCGATTTGGATTTCTTCGGCCGTGGCCGGGTCAAGGGGATGAAGATACTCTGAAGAAGACATGATGTTGGAACCTCGATTGAAGACAACAAACAACGAGGAAGAGAGGATGATGATGAGGGAATCAATGTGGAAATCCCATCACTGCGCCGGATATCTGCTTATATCCTGAGACGCGCTCCGAAGCCGAGTCAACCAGGACTCGGTCGCCCGTCCGGATCGGCATGACACGGCCTCCCCCGGCCGGGTCAAGTGGTGCCGCTGGTGCCGTCCGGTCTCACCAATCACCTTCCATCCCTGTCGGGACTGGGCCGAGTCATATCTCCACCCAGCCAGAATGCGGGGAACCGAAAGAAACTGCGGGGAGCCAGAGATAAGCTGCAAGGCGGGAAAAAAAGGGGACTCTTGTCTCCGATGATAGGCACAGACACGGAGGCAAAATTGATCGAGAACGCGTTGGCAAGCCCGGTCACTCAAGGGAGATTCAAAGCCGCCGGCTCTGCCCTTGATCTCGTCGACCTCGGTCGTTCTGTCACATATACCGATGATCTCCCCTTGGACGAGCCCCCATGTCGCTTGAGGACTCTTCTCCCCGTTCCGAAGCTGCCAACGCCGCAACTCGGCCCCGGAGGATCTGGACGCCGGCCGAAGACGCGATACTGGAGGCCCTTGTATCTCACTACGGTGACGCAAGGGGCCCGCAGAGCAGGTGGAAGGACATTGCCGCCGGCCTGCAAGATCGCACTGCCAAGGTAAGGAGCATTCACCCCGGCATGGACATGTGACCCGACAACATAATTAACCACTCATGAAGGACTGTCGCAAACGTTGGTTCCACTCACTCGATCCATCATTGAGGAAAGGCAGATGGACTTCGCAAGAGGACCAGGTCTTACTGTCAGCATACAATCGTCTAGGTCCGGCCTGGCATGACATCGGTAAGTGGTAGCCATATGTTGCTGATCACCGCCTGACTCTTTCTAACATCACCTTTCCAGCGATTCTCATACCTGGAAGGAAAGACGACCAGTGTGCAAAACGATATAACGACATTCTCAACCCTCAAGCCAAAGACCGTCTTAGTCACTGGAGCCCCCTGGAAGACGATATCCTCAGAGAAGGGGTCCAAACTCTGGGCCACCGGTGGTCCGCAATATCCGCAAAGCTACCCGGCCGCCCTCCCCTCACCTGTCGGAACAGGTGGAGGGCGCTTTCCAGACACTCCAAAGGCTCGCCTACAACTAGTACTCCGTCATCCACAGCTTGCCAAATGTCAGCAAGTGAGAATGGTATCTCGCCTGAAGCTCAGAACATGGCTACACCATCAGCTGGAATCGATGCAGGCATGCCCACTCAACTCGATCTCGGCAACCTCAGTTCGGCCATGATGGACCCCAATGCAAGTTTAGCAGATGATGCCATAAACTTTGTATCGGACCCCGGACAGTTTCCAGAGATCTCCACACAGTCTCACATCACAGAGCACGAAGATGCTAGTACTCTAAACATGATCGAGGACACTGAGGCGACCCACCGCCAATCATACCAAGGCGCATCATCCGACAGCTCAGATTGTGCGTCGACACCATCGAGATCAGGATGGGGAAGTGTCCCAGAAGTGCCGCTTGCCGGTCGGCAACTAGGTTCTCGAGGGACGGCGTCCAGACCAAGACCAACTCGTCCACCTCAATCCTCAACCTCAAGCATGAACGCAATCGACTATAGCGCCGTGCCCACATCACACTCTTCTTCTCAAAATCACATGTCGATACCCTCAATAAACCAATACTTCGAGCTCTTTGCCGATGACTTCGGCCAGAGCCTCCCGGCAGACATATTCAGATACCCCGCTGCACCACAGCAAGTCGTGCATCATCATCACCACTACCACCACCAGCAGGAGTCTAGTGCCCTTAGACAATTCGAACAACAAGCTGAAGCGCAATCAATGAAAACACAGTCTAGGCCAGCAGCGCGTGGGAGAGGTTCTTTTGCTTGATCTAGCTTAAATACACATGATCCGTTCTTGTACATAGTCAATACACCCTGTCAGTCTTCGTGGAATGATGTTTCCTATGATTTCACCCACGCCAACTGTCGTAATGTAGTTGTCGCCGACCCCAGGACGGCTCTAAGAGGATCCATGGATACTTGAAATGACCCATTGGTTTGTCTTCCCTGCTTAACAAAATAAGGCCTATTGAAATGGCCTTTTGCTATAATTCGGGCGAAAGCCTGCCGTTACCGACCGAGCTGCGATTCAGTCTCCCGGCAAAGCCCAGTCGACTCAGCTTAGACCAGCGGAGACCTCACGGAATTGACGGCGATTGTGTCGGACTTGCAACACCAAGAGATACCTTAACAAGCGCTCCTGTTAAACAAGTCGAATCCGGCTTATTGGTTAGTCAAGAACAACTTGCATATCAGGGCCATATAGTGAAGAACGTCAGCAGACACCCGCGGAATCAGGGATGTGCCGGCTTCGAGCAACCCAACCCCGCGGTTCTGAGATATGACTCGGCCCAAACGGCTGGCACTAGCCCACCCCCCTCAGGCCCCTTATCCGCCCCAACTTCAGCTCCTAAAACTGCACGGCCTACTTTTACTCGGCCCAAAGTATGGTTTGTTGGCCACGACGGTCGTCTTAGATGTTGTATATACACCAAAGACCTGACCCAGCTCCAAGATGCCGAACGAGATTCTTTCAGGTCGAATGACTTTTCCCCTTTATCGAACGATAAAACATGGTGGACCCGAAAGCTGAGTCAAAAGACGACAATGCGTTGAAGCAGACGTCGACTGCTCACGATGGGGAGACTATGCCTACCACAGGCGGCGGATCCGGCCTGCATAGAGGGCTATCAGGTCGTCACTTGGTGCGTTGAATCGCTAACGACCCAGTGTTTTTCCAGCGGTTGTTGTGGGCTAACTCGGTTCTGTTGGTGCAGATGATGCTTGCAATAGGCGGCGTTATCGGGCCTGGGTACTTTGTGGGAATGGGTACCGGCCTGACGAGCGCCGGACCGGCGGGTCTTCTTCTCTGCTTCGCGGTTGTCGGCGTGCTGCTTTGGGCTGTTATGCAGTCTTTGGGAGAACTCGGTGCCTTCATTCCGCTATCAGGTTTGTTCCAATGATTGGTTTGATGAAGACCGAGTTGCTGATAGCTTGTCGCGCGATACCTAGGCTCTTTCACGCATTACACCTCCACCTTCGTCGACCCAGCCGTTGGTTTCGCGCTTGGTTGGAATTATTGGCTGCTTTGGGCTGGAATTATCATTGCAGAATACAGTATGAGGGACAGCAGATATTTTATCTAACAAAGCTGATCTTTGATGCAGATAACCTCGGCCTCGTCTTGACCTACTGGGAGACGGCCGTTCCGAGATGGGGGTGGATCTTGATCTTCTGGCAAGACTCTTTCTCCCCCTGTAAGCTGTCGTTCGTTACACTAACAATTGCATCTTGCAGGTGGTTCTTCCTCGCTTTTACCCTCCTCGGCGTCAAATCATTCGGCGAAGCAGAATTCTGGCTGGCTCTCGTCAAAATCCTCGCCATTTTCGCCTCCTTCCTCTGCGCGATTCTCATAACGTCCGGCGTCCTCGGCGGCGAGAAGATAGGGTTCAAGTTCTACCATGACCCCGGCGCGTTCGCCGATGGCGCTAAAGGCGTCTTCAAAGTCTTCGTCTTCGCAGCGCTGCAGTACAGCGGCACCGAGATGATCGGGCTCACAGCAGGAGAGTCGGCCAACCCAGCGCGCGACGTTCCCAAGGCCGTCAAATCCGTGCTCTGGCGCATCTGTGGCATCTTTCTACTCGGTATCTTCTTTCTGACCATTACCGTGCCTTACAATGACCCGAACCTGCTGTCTGCGACAAGCAAGACGGCCCGGTCACCGTTCGTGATTGCCTTTACGAGGGTGGGCGCGAACGCAGGGGCGCATGTCGTCAACGCCATCATCCTCGTCACGATGTTCTCTGCCATCAATGCAGCGCTGTACGTCGGCTCGCGCACGCTCTACGGTCTGGCTCAGGAAGGCCAAGCTCCCAAGATCTTCGCGTGGACGAACAAAAACGGTGTCCCGGTCGTGTCTCTGGTCGTCATGAATCTGATCGGCTTTCTGTCTCTTCTCAACCTGTCGTCTGGAGCAGGTGTAGTTTACACTTGGATCATTTCCATCACTGGTGTCGCGACATTCATCACATGTAAGCCATCTAGACGTCCCGTACCAGGGACTTTGCTAACGCTCGTAACGACAGGGGGTCTGATATCTCTCAATCATATCCGTCTGAGGATGGCCCTTGCGGCGCAGAACATTAGCCCCGATGTGCTTCCTTTCCAAGCACCCGCTTGGCGGTTCTGTGCCTACCTTGGACTAGCCGGCAATACGTTCTTCATATTCTTCCAGGGCCGGACATCCTTTGCCCCGTGGGACGTCGAGGCATTCTTCCAGAACTATGTCGTCGTGCTGCTATTCATCATCCTAGCTGTTGGCTGGAAGGTTGCCAAAAAGACCAAATTCGTCAACCTCAAAGAGATCGACTTGGGCAGCGCGAGGATGATCATCCATGGTCAAATGACAGGACAGCCCCAATGACAGTAAACCACGCTCTCACAAGACGTATCTTCTGATAGTCATTTCAATTTTCGAAAAGCATACATAACATAGCTGCATTGATTCGTGACAATCACGTGGCTTCTTGTGACTATTATCTTTATGGTACCAGAATATTTCGGCCAGAAGGATTCTTCACTGGATCTTGAACCATTGCCCAAAGACCCCTGAAGGATCATACTTCGTCTTGAGGGTCTTCAGTCTGTCCAAGCTGGATCCGTAGATAGCCTCCAATTCCTCGTCACCGTGAGCGAAGTTGATGTAACTAGGTAAACTCTGATTAGTAAACATTCACAGTCCTGGACGACAATACAACTTACGTCGGGTTCACGACAGCGCTGGAAGAGAAGCTCCAGATGTCCCTGACCTTCGACCCAAAGGCCTCCGCGACAGAATCCAGAGTGGCATCCTCATACCAGGGGATGACAATGGCCTGGGCAAATGCCTCCTGCCGAAGTTCGTCCTGCATCGCTGCGGAGCCCGCGGGCTTCGATTTGGCAGTGGTCAGGTTGTAGCGCTCAATGAGGACGGCAGAGTTTTGAGCGGTCGACTGGTTCTGGAAGCCGGTGTACAGGGACCAGATCTCGGGCCACGTCTCGGCCTTCATGTTGTTGATGGTCGTGCTAAATGCCGGCTTACGGCCTCCACGGGCACAGAAGTTGTCGTTCGCGGCGTTCCAGCTGGTGTAGGGCGTCACCGCGCTGGAGTTGGTCGAGGGGCCAAGGTTGTACAGAGGCGCAAAGGCCTTGAGGCCTTCCTCTTCGGTGCCCTCGCGAAGGAACCCGGTGACGAGAACCATGGGGGAGTTAGAGGCGTCGCCGGAGTTGGTGAGGACGAGATAGACGACTTGTTGCGGCAGGAGCGGAAGGTCCTGGATTGTTTGGGCGACGTCGGCGATCTTGGCGGGGTCGAAGGTGAGTGACATGATCCATGAAGTACGAGTCGTCGTCGGGAATGCATTGACGGTCGCAGAAGTGACGATGCCAAAGTTCGGCGCAGCTCCTCGGAGAGCCCAGTAAAGGTCAGGGTTGGATGTGCTCGAGGCCGTTAGCGCTTCTCCAGTGGCAGTGATCACTCTCATGGAGAGGATGTTGTCGACGGCGAAGCCATGCTCTCCCATGATGTTCCCATAACCACCGCCAAGGGCGGCTCCCAGAGCTCCGACACAGTTGCAGTTGCCCGTCTGGACGAGAACTCCAGCGGCGTCGGCCGCAGTGATCACATCACCGATGAGCGCGCCGCCTCCAATCGTGGCCGTCTTCTTGTCTGAGCTGATGTTGACCTGGTTCAAGCCGGCGAGGTTGATGAGGACACCGGTGCTGCCCAAGTTGAACTGGCCGGTCGCCCAGCCGTTGCCGCCGTTTTGAGGGAGGAAGGGGATGTTGTGTTTGGCGCAGTATTTGACCTGTCAGAGGACGATCCATGAGCATGGCTACTAGTCTCAAACGATATCCAGGGGCCAGTGACATACCACAGCGCTAAGGTCCTTCTCAGAGGTGGCATTGACAATCACAGATGGCGTGGGCAGATCAAAGTCACTCCATCTCGCCCTCACCTCGACGCCGACAGATGAGGTCGAGACGAGACTGAGCAAATCATCGGCCACAGAGCGAGCACTGACGTCGATAGCAGCAGATGCTACCATGGTCAGGAACTGTACGCCGACGAGTAGAAGACGCATGGTGGACGAGAAAACAGAGTGTGACCGGGGTTACAACGGCGAGTGATCGTCAACGAGAAACAGTGACAGCCAAGGAGCTCGTGCATTTGGAAGGACAGGTTTGGGATCTTAAGGGTCTGTGAGCGGGCGTCGGCACGCGTCTGCGTGACATGGCTGTGATCTTTCCAGAAGCCCCCCCTTTGATGACCTACCTTGATTAAGCAACGCCGTTGAAGAATATGAATTGCCGAATGCGTTGGCCCTCCCCGCGAAGGATAGCAGGTGCCTTGGCAAGAGGCAGGGATAGGGGATCTTCCCCATCTTCAGTGGCACAGTAGCATCTCGGGGGATACGGACCTTAGCGGACGGGGCGTAGTCCGAATATTCCAGTCGTACGACGAAGTCTTGCCAGCCTTCAAGACACCAACGCAGCCGTCCATTCCTGCGTCCCCGAGATTGCGAATTCCACCGGAGCAAGGTCGTGTTGGAAGCCCCCCGCGCCACGTGTGGAGCTTCCAGCTGGGTTCGACCTGGTTGTGCGGGATTTCTGAATGTTCAACTCACGATTGCACATCGTGTTGCAGAATCGCCCGCTTCCCTGACTCAATAGGGCGCCCTCTCCACAGCCCCTCCCCCAAAGAGCGGATACAGAGGTTATTTCGACCGCTGAAGCAGATCATCAGCGGGCCCGTCATGGACACGACCACCGATCAAAGAAGGTCCCAAGCAGATATCTCGGCCAGCCTTGAACACGCGCAGAGAGGAGAGAACAAATCGACGGCGCATGCATGAACGGTGACAATGATATTCTCCACAATTGAAACTTCTGTTCACTGCGTTGCAACCTTGAACGGTGGAAATGGTGAGTCTTTCTCAATTGGGTTAGACGTAATGCCTTTGCCCTGCGCAGACCGCGGGATCAAATGAAATCATTCGCGGTCTCCGACCCTTGAGGGATGCGTAATCCTGCTTACTGCTGGGCGCAGCCCACTAGGAATAATCATAAATGGTACTCAAGTAAAAGACGGCCAAGATCTTACAACCCAGCGCTCCGTCGATGGCGCTGAATTCCTGTTGGTAACTGTTTCCCGTGAAGTAAAGTTCCGGTTATCCGTCCCAGCCCCCAAAGCCATTAACGCCTCCGCCCCCATGCCCCTTAGTATCCCCATTATAACCCAAGCCCGTTTGTTCTCAAGTTGGCCGTGCTGGAATTGTTCGACGGCTCGATCGTCTGGTGTATGGTTGTCTCCCTCACAATGTCGTTTTCTCTGAGCGAGCCTGACCGGGTCAACCCATCGTGTCGAGTCAACTCGAGTTCGTCCAACTCTTCGTACGGCGGTGTTCTGAGACTGCTTTTCCGAGCTCCATAGCGTTTTGACGATCCATATTCATAGGAGTTGCTGCCTGTCGCCGCGGGCTTGGGGAAGAAGTGCAACCAGATCGGCCGTAGAGTTGGCAGACAGGCACACACAATCGCTAGAGAAAGCTCAATGTTGGTCCAGAAAAACACCGGCGCAGTATAGTCTAAAGACGGAGTCCATTAGTATTCCGTCGGTATAAAGCTGTTGCAGAACTTACAAATGACATCGTTTGGATGCTTAATGTACTCTTCCGCTATAGCAAAGGTCGCAATCACTCTTGTAACGCTCACTGCGCAGACCCTTCATCTCTAGTTAGCCATGTTGTTCTGATGTCGAGGTTATGCACACTTACGCTGCGCCCAGCCCGAGCATCCCAATCACTGCCAGCTTCTTCTTAAGTGGCATTCGTACCCTGATGACCATTGGAATAGGGAGTATCAGGATCGCAAAGTCCGCCACTACGTCGGTGAAAAGCAGCGCCAAGAACATCGGCACCGTCTGCACGCAGGAGTTGCCATAGTAAGGCTCGATGAAGACGGTGATGGGGTAGCATGTGAACAAATGAGAGAAGAAGAAGCTGACAGTCCAGCCGATGACGAAAGCAAGCGCGGCATACACCACGTAGTGAAACCTCCGGCTTGGGAAAAGACTGTGGTACAACACCAGAATGGATGACTTGACTAGGCCCAAGCCCAGAATGGATATCATGTTCAGTGCAAACTTGGTCTACGTCGACATAAAGCTTGTTAGCAGAAGCCAGGAACGAGACGGAAGTTTAAGGTTAGGCTCACCTCCTCGAAGAAGATCAACCCTGGATCGTCCATGATTGGTGAACCGTCAGGAAACGTAGGTTGGTGTTGGCCCAAGTGTCCATGGATCGCGGCTGTTCAGATGATTAGCCTCAAGTGCCCAAAGTCAATGTGAAGGTAAAACCTACTGGCCAACTGTAACGTACAGCAGGTGACAGAAATCAGCTGTGCTATGTTAACACTCCGATCGGCAGACGAATGGAGGGCAAAAAACGAACCAGCGCAAATCCTGCAAGGTAGTCATCCCACGCAAACCGCTTGACGAGTAGCTTCGCCCATATCCGAAGCACATAAAATATGGTCGGAATGATCATGAACCCAACGGCCAGACCGATCATCTGGCCCTTGGTGTAGTCGTGGTTCATCGTCACCATGACGGGCAACTTGGGCAAATCTGCGCCCGTGGGTCAGTGACCAAAAGACGAGTCTGCGGTGTTCGGTCGGCCTTGAGAGAGTCGTGTTCGTCGTTGCTTAAAATGTGGACACGGGGCCACAAACCGGCCGTGGGGATCACGGTGAAATATGTGTCGAAGGGTGTCTCGAGGCAATTTTGGTCCTGATCATGGTGATTGCAAAGGATTGTCGTGTCGCATACTGCTCGCAGAAGATTGTGACCTTCGGTTCATCCACGGAAGAGACGCTTCCTTCTCTATCTCACGCTGGCGTGGCATCTGGCACCTACTAAGTAGCAGTTGGGTTACCATGGCCGCCGTTATCACCATAAAACAGGATAGCATGCAAGAGACGCCCCGGGCACTGCCGCAGGGGAGAATCTTCCGTGACTGATATTCCTCCAGGTTCTCCCATGCATTGAGTCCTCCTTCGGCGCAACGAGAACCGGTAATCACACGCAGGGTCTCGGGAGACATGACTCGGTGCCCTTGTCTGCCCACGTCCCAAAAAACCCTTGTCGATAAACCGTTGGAGGTGCTCCCAATGAGTTTGCCCCACTCGTTCCCGGGGTTAGAGAGTGATGTTCGCCCTCGCGGCACGAGGAGTCGCGATACGGTGAACTCTAAAATGCGTTCCTTTCGGTGCAGAGTTCCAATAATGGGCCAAGTGGCGAGCTGTGCATGTCTTGATTTTTGTTGATGCGATAGACGAGATGGGTCAGGTCGCATCGATCTTGAGAGCCCAGTGGGACTGGTGATGATCTAAAATTCCTATGAGCGAAAGTAGCACAGTCTCTTTGCAACGAGAGTTCAACTTCAGATGGCATGCGAGAACTTCCAGGCTAACGAATACGTGTCTGAAGTCATGGCGCTAGTATCAAGGTCGGCTGAAGTAAAACGCAGTGCTTCGAGAACGCGGTCAAAGACGGAAAAGATACGGTCCCGAGCCGAAGATACCCCTATTCCATCCTGGGCGCGACGTGCATGCCTCCGCGAATGAACCAAGGGTGCGGCCCTCCATAGTCAGCATAGGAGCCAAAATGCCGGGCACCAGAAATTCATGGGTATGATAGTACTCAGTGAGTTCCCTTGTCAGTGCCGCGAGAAACGCAGGAACTGGTGTTGCACTTATCTCTTAGCTCACACATAAGCCGGCACTAGTTGCGTGGTCACCAGACGAGATGCCAGACGCAGTACAGGGAGCGTTCCCGAGATACTTGCATTTTGAGACAAACTGCAGCTGTATGCTGCAGGTGGACTTGCAGGCTTGAATTGAGTTATGCAAGGCATTATGACGCGTGTTCGCATGTGGACGTATCGTGATATTTTTTTCTTGGTCTCATTCGCATCAAACTGAATCTTATCACTTACCATACCGTAGTATGGGATATGTATTGTTCAAAATCCCAAACTGTGATCTTTCCAACGATGAATCATCTTTCAAATGCACTCTCTCGCTCGGCAAACGATGAACCTGTTTGGAGTGGATGGTGACCCATGCTGGGTACGACCTACGAGGCCGAGGGGGGTTCGCTTGGCAGAAAAAGCGACCAAAGCCTGGAAAATACAGCCTTGCCGAAGTTGCAATGCAACCGCCGTGTCACCGTACAGTCGTGACGAAGTGGACTGCATCCTGAAGACCCATTTTGCTCGCTTGGCCCCCTATCGCCACGAACTCAATCGGCTGAAATCATCCGAGATGGAGCCAATCCTCCACTCAGGACAGCTTCAGGGCGAAGAAGACATCAAAGACACGATGTTTTTATCACGCGCATGATCGAGGCGATGTCTTGCAGCCCATAGGGTGTTCTGTTCGAAAGGTTGTTTGTCTATGAAGGGTGAACTGAACCGGAGCCGACTGATAACCACCGATGCCCGTGCCCTGTAGCCAACGAACCCCGAGTACCCGACAGACCCCTGAACGGGACCATTGAACTTTAAACTGAACGGGGTTGCCACTTCGTACTGTAGATACTTGAACTCATTTCGCCCAATCATCGTGTGAAGAAGTGTGATGGCAAAACTTCGGTGCCGACAGAGAATCCGCCTTCAACCAGGGCACGTGACGAAGACTTAAATCCATGATGTGTGGATTCACAGTGACGAAGTTCAACTCTTCAAATAGAAGAAAGGCGACCCAACTGGGTTCAAAAACCTCACTTCACGTGGTTTGACGTACATGGGCTCTGTTTGAGCGAAATAGTCCGTGTAGTAGTCCTTCTTCATTTGAACCTGCGGTTAAGTTCAGTCAGATATCACTTTTGTGAAGGTTACCATCGTGAAAAGGGCGCCACTCACCTCCCACAGCCATTCAGGAGGTTCGGACCTGCGATATTCTGGTTAAAATGCATTCTTTGGTACATGGAAAAGAGAAACACCAGGTCAGGTTGAGCCGAGACAGGAGGTGTGTCGTAGTGAACTCACCACTTCTCGAGCCACGAGAGAGCTCCGGGGTCATCTGCAGACCTATACAACTCGAAAAAGACCAGTTCAGACTCTGCCTTGATTTTCTGGAAGACAGGGCGGCTTATCTCAAACCATTTGTCCACATCTTCGGGCTTGAGGTAGATTGTGAGGTAAAAGGTCGTCTCGGTCTTTGACTCTGCCATAATTCTGGAATGATGATTGAGTTGAAGATGAGAGAGCTAGGGATCAGAGGTCGGGTAGTCTCAAGCCCTTTTATCTGGTCAAAAGTGTCTCATGCATGTCAGATACGTCAGATGTGTCCGAAGTGCCCAATGGGTATATCCAATCAGAACCTTTGATGCTGATCGCCGGTTGCGCTCGCGATCCTGCCTAGCTGACGGGTGTGACACAATCTCGGTAGCGAGAATCAGCAGGCGCACAACGATGCGGTCATGACCAACAGAAAAACGTCACTGTCTTTCTGTTATTATTGATTCTCATCGATATTCAAGGCAATGACGCGCAAACATAAGTACTTGAAAGTCTGAACTGTGGGACCCAGGGCCACGACGGACGGGACGTAAGGTCAAGTCTCTCGATGGATGCACTTCGGAAGGCAGAATTTCCAAAAGTCCCAGCGGTTACTTGGCAAAGCACGTAAGACAGACAGACAGCAATGCGGTAAGAATTTAGGCGCATCTTCAGCAGTCCAAAGGTCTTAATTAACGTAGATGATGACATCAGGGGATCGTCGCCCACTACGCATCTTCGAATGTCGAATGTCTTTTGATTTGGGTCCTGATGCGAAGATTTGTAGAGCCGTTAGCTCCTTGCCTGCTTGATTCAAGAGAACCACGTCCACTTTTTCAGTCCGAATTGCCTGAATTCTCTGCGGAAAATAAGGAATTGTATTTCTAGAAAAAGATCCTAGCGTTTTGCGAGACGGCCTACTGTTCTTCAGCTAGAGCGGCTGCCTTCCCTGAGGTTGTACGCATTACCCCGCTTCAATGTCATCGCTTTTAGCATTGTCGTTATAATCGTATGATTGTTATCATAAATCGTCGTTATTATCGTTGTTATTGTGAGTGCCTTCGTCGTCGCCTTTCTCACAGTCGTAAGCAAGACGAACATCTGACCACACAGGAACCACAGCTTCGGAGACACTGGAAGATTATGCGGTCTCACTTTCACTAAAGCGATCTAGCCATCGCATCCAAAGAGCAGACGAGAGGTCAATTGTTCCCTCTTCCTGTTGTGCATCGGAACCCTGCTTACGCACTCGGCTGGAGTTCGGACGGGTGGAGCCGTGCCGTCCACCGAAAACGACCGGTCGCTTCGGACGATTGCAATTGCTCGCAAACCTTCTGCGACCTAAGCAAGGATTTGAGAACATGAGAATAAGATTGAATTTATTCTGGTATCCAGGCGCGTAGTTCTGATGTCAGAGCAGATATCAGATATCAACGATCTCTATCATCTTACTAAGAACTACCGAACGATGTCCGTGAGACAAGGACGACAGACTGAAGGCATAAGTGATCTTATATGATCTATCACAACGAGGGACGGCCTGGAGGTTAATGAATGAACGAATGACGTTGCATAATGTTTAAATAGAAAAACTCTATGAAACACACTAAGTGATTCTGTGAAAAATCAAGACTTGAGGGAAGACCGCGAAGTATGTGTGTGTTTCATTATTCGACTGCTGGCATGTAGCGGCCCGGAGCATTAAAGATCGGCCACTCTGCGGCTCGGGTGCGTCCACCTTAGCGGGGTTAGGTTGAAGAGCCCTCCCTCGGTCAACTTGCGTTCCTACATCCGACTTCCAACATCCACCACCCAACATGCCCGAAGGAAATGGGGAAAGAAAAAAATAAATCATCAGCCCCCTCCTTTTGTGCTTGTAACTTGCGGCCCCGACTCTGACAGACCCTGGGAGGCACTCGTGAAAGATATCCGTACCCACGTACGCCTCCAGATCCAAGGCCGATACACCAATGAGAACGAGGAAGAAGTCGAGGCCGGAGAGAAGCAGATGTCGCTGTTCCGTCTCAGCGTCCAATCTGACCCCGAAACGCTTCAGGGAGCCTACTTGGATTAATTCCGTCAAGTCCTCGCCGAGAATGTCCGCACGGGCAAGACACTTTCAAACGCTTGTTGGGCTCTGAGACAGATGTTCTTCGTCGCAGACGTCGAGGTGCTGACCGACGTCGCCACCGGGGACTTTTGAATCAAATGCGTCGAGGCAGAATATGTGGCCTCGCGACACGCCGGTCGAGACCCCAACCGTGTGCCCCAGCAGTAATTTGGCTGGTTCAAGATGAGATCGAACCGCTTCATTGAGCTGTACTTGGACTTGCAGTTTCACCAGCTGGAAAGTATCGCGCCTCCTACCGTTGGCGGGATGTATCTGGAGATATGGCATGGGGACGACCGCCTCTGAGCTTCACGGTTTTCTTCTTTCTACATTCAGAACCCCCGGCAATACAGACGCAGAGACTTATATATGCAAAGCTACTACAGACTCTCTCCGTGATGACATTTTACCTCTGTTAGAGGAGTCCCGGGTCCTTATGTAAGTACTTCAGTACACTGGCGCCAGATGAGATGCACTGTTTGACACCAGAATGCAGTCAATACCCCACTCTATCCGAGGTTTGGCTCAAACTTTGTACGTTGACTTGAAAGAGATACCTGGCAGAGATCGAAGGGTCAATTATAGACTGAATCATTGGGGCAAATGATGTGTTCATCAACTTGAAGTTTCCATTTTGACGTTCTTAACTCCCTTTGAGGTGTCCAACTGCAGGCAATTCAAGGCCTTGTGTGACGCTCCTACCCCGGCTTGGGTAAGTTATCTTTGCATGGAAAGACCGGCGAGATACTCAGTAAATACTATGAGAGCTATCAAGAACTTGCTAAATGAATGATTAGACATCGGTGTCGTATCGCTGATAGAGAAATCCTTTGCGAGCCTTCACACCCAAAGCCGCGGCTCGTTGAAGGTCAGATCTTCCTATCCAGCTGACAATCGTGAATGCTTTGGGAGTCTTTCCTTAGAGTCCGAAATGTGTACCAGAACTACGCCACTGAGACTGGTCCAGATATTATTGTGACAGGGTTCAAGAACCCCAACATTTCATCACTCCTGGAGAAGAGCTGAGGCCGAGTCTCCCACCGTAGACACCTTCCCGCGCGGTCGACCTGGCGCGCGGGATGCAACTGAACGTACATGAGGCAGCTCCGCGTACTCCATAAAACCTGTTTTCATTGGAGCATTTCATCTTATTACGTCAATTGCAGCGCCATTAACGAAGGGGCTGCCTCTTTCGTCATCGACATCCGAGATCGCCCATGCTTGAGAGTCAGTTATCTCATCTAATCAGATCTGTTTGACCTTGCAACCTACGACAAGCGGCATCGTATTATGCGCGGTAAATAGTATCGAGGTGATCCAGTCTGGCCGTCTGTATCCACCATTAAAGCAATTGCCGAGGCGAAGCTTTCTTACTGATAGCCAAGATAGCCAAGATCGCAGATCGACATCAGAGTTGAAGGGGTTTGAGCACCTATAAAGGCAGTTTGGTTTCTCGCTCCTTGCCTACCTACTTTTTGATATCTAACTATCACCAACAACGACAGCAAAACACCTTTGAACAATTTCCACTCCTACTCTTCGGCAAGATGAAGTATATCTCTGTCCTGGCTCTTTTCGGTACGTTCAGATGATATTGAGATTATGCCGCCTTCTAAGCTGAGCTAACTGTACTAATCATCATAGTCACCCTGGCTCTTGCAGCCCCTTCTGGCCAGCAGGCCGAGCCCGAGCTGGAGGCTCGTCAGGGCTGTGTCCCTGACTGGTCCAAGGGCCCATTCGGTGGCTGCCCTTAAGCACCGAAAACCTGCTCCTGAATGTGGGCATTTGCGACGGGGATTGATGGATATTTCGAACAAAAAGGATGACTATTATCAACACAAAGCTTCAACGACGTGGAAGCCAGTCCAGCCACCTTCAAATCAATCTCAGACATTGGGAGGATAGCCCGCCCTCAAATCAATGCGCAGATCTTCATGCCAGCCAACGCCTCCTCAATTATGCCCCTAGCTAGAAGATAATTGACGCTGGCCTAAACCATACATAACCACGGCCGATGTGAAAAGTGTCGTGATGGCATCAACCATCCTGTATTGCTAGGCTATCACGTGACCCCATATGTAACCTGGTATTAGGTAATCCCAGCTCCACCTCGCTTATACGCCCTTCTTATAAGTAGTGCTTTACTACGCTCTCTACCTTAGGAGAAAAAAGCTTATTTAACCAGTCTATATATACCCCTATATTTATATACTTATTCATAATAGTTATAAACTTAGTTTATAGACTACTCCTCTAAACCTCTATTTTAATATATATTTTATATAGCTAAGCTTTATACTTCTCCTATTATTCCTTATTTTAAGTAAATATTACTTATTCACCTAAAACCTCACTTATACTTTTATCTTTTACTATATCTAAATTAAAGACTATTACTAACGCTACGCACCTTATAGGCTAGCGCAACTAGCCTACTTAGTACTTAGCATTCCAGATTAAAGTAAAAACTAAAGATATCTAGGACCTAGTGAACCTAAATAACTTTAAGTCACTTAGTAATCCCACTAAGCTAAAGCGCGCCTTCACTTACTCTAAGTAGATTAAATATAAAAATAAATAAAGGGAACTTAAATACTAAAGAGACCACACTAATTATAATATAAACCTAGAGAACCCTAATTATAACCCTAATCTAAAAGATAAATTAATTCTCCTATTAGTATAGCTAACTAAGTTAACTAAGTAAAATAAAGTAGTAATTAACAGCTATACTTTATATATTAATACTAAAGTAATAATTAACTTAAAGGTTACTAAGAGGGAGTAAAGCTATAAAGCATTTTAAAACTAAGTTAATTAGTTAGTTTTATAAGATATATTAATACTTATAATAATAGAATAAGAATAATCTAATTCCTTTATATTTTATAGGATAATTTAGATTCTTAAGCATTATTATACTCCTAATAACACCTCTTTATTTATAACTATACACTAGAAATATATAGCTACTCTAAAATAGGTAAATATAATAATTAACCCTATTATTTAAGCTAAAGACTTTTAAATAGTCCTCCTTAAAGTAGAATAGATATATCTCCCTAAAGTCTAGAGGACCCTCACTTCTAGAGAGTTCCTTTAAAGTATATCTTATTAGTTCACCCTAATATAAGCTTAATATAAGCTTACTAATATTATTAAAAGAGAGCAAATTAGATCTACTTTACTAATAGTTCTCTAGTTACTTAAGACCTTTAAAGACTTTCTCTATAAGAACTCTATTTATAATAAGGTTTATAGTAAATCAGCTAATATCTTTATAACGCTTATAGGTCACTCTAATAGGTAATTTCTAAGTAACCTATATACTTTAAACAGCTATAATAAAAACTATTACTACCCCTATAAGTAGGAGACTTACCTATAGACGCCTTATAAGTATAACCACCTTAAGTTCACTCTTATTAGTAAATATAGAACTAAAAAGTAACTCTCAGAAGAGGAGTATAAGAAGATTTATAAAACTCTAAACACTACTAAATAGAGTAACCTTTAGGCTAACCTCACTTAATAAAGAAAGCTCTTAGCTATACTTAAGCTATTAAGCTAAGTAAACCTACTAAAACTAAAAAAAAGGGAGAAAAGAGTAAAAGATAAAAGTCCTAAGTTAAAACCCTCTACCTCTACCCCCCCTTTATACCTATTAAATATAGTTACTATAATCTTTAACACCTCACTCCTATATAAGCTAGATAAAAATACTCTAGACACTAATAATATAAATATATATACTACCCTATTTACTAAACTACACCTACTTTTAAAGAGTATAGTTCTAAATAACTATAGAGGGGTCTACCTTATTGATAACTTAGCCCTTCTCATCCCTAAATCTATCTAGCCTATCTATAAGGATTACTATATTAACTTAGGAACCACTTTATACCTTATTATCTTAAGAAGTATATATATTCTTAAGAATATTCTAAATAGAGCAAAAGGTCCTAAGATATTTAACCTCACGCTTATAAACGTTATATATATAGAGAACTTCTATATAAATATTATTTCTAAAGCGCTCCTTTATAAAATAGGTATATAGTATTTAGAGTTAGACTATACTTTTTACTTTAGAGGATATAAGAATAATATTATAATAATAAACTTAATAAGGAAAATAAACCTCACTTTCCTTAAATATAAGTATATCTCTTCTTATATTTTATCCCACCTAATTCCACTAAGCCTTATAGTAATTATAAATCTAAGTCTCTTTAGAATATAGCTATATAAGTAAACTTTATATAAGATACGTAGAATTTATATAGATAATATAAATCTCTAGTATCTATATACTAGCTACCTTAGCCTTAATACTCTTAAGTAACTTCTTATAGCTACTTAGGGGGTAAAGATTAAAGGTAGCTTATCTCACTTAGAATATATATATTATATAATAACTTATACCTACTAAATAGTTTTAAGAGGCCTATCTAAAGTAAAGTTATATAAACTATATTATAGGATTATTTAGGACTTATTTAACTATCTAAAGGGGTTTAATCTGAACTTATAGGTATTAGTAATTAAAGATAAGTATTTTAGGTAAATCTTCACTTTCCTATATATATCTAAGAAGAAGGAATATATTCTGAAAGTACTATTTCTATTTAAATGCTAAGTAAGGCGCTAATAAAACCTACTACTCTATAAGATTAAGTAAGATAATAATATAAGTATACTAGGTATCTAAAGTATTATAGAATATAGGGTTTAAATTAAAGAGGAAGGAATTAAACTTAAATTAACTCCTCTATATATAAAAGAACTAAATAGAGGAGTAGAGTAAGCTAGTTAAGAGGTTATAACTAAAGTAATTAAAATAATAAGTAGTATAGAGTTCCTTTTATATCTATAGCCTAAAGTTATAATAGTAGCAGTATACTTATATAATATTAGCCTACTAAAGTAAAACACTTAGCTCTTACCTATTTAGATTAAAAATAGCTAGTTTACTTACTACTTTAAGTAGTAGTAACTTATTTATACTATAGCTCTTAGCTATAACCTTCACCCTTATTAGGGGTGGATAAAAGTATATAGATATTATACCTACCCCCTTAAAAAGGAGTAAGAGATAGAAAAAGATAAGTAAAACTTTAAAGTTAAACTATAGGGTTATATTAGATACCTAATAAGCTATATTTAGAACGCCTATAACCTATATAAGATCTAAATCCCTTTGCTCTATTAGGTTATTATAACGCATAATATCTCTTTTAATAAGATAATCTTCTACTTAAAGGATAACTTAAAGTTAGTAATACTAAGTAACCTCACTTAAAAAATAGTTAATAAGATTTAAAAACCTCCTCTAGTTAATATAAAGTTCTAAGTCCTAGAAATTATAGAAAAGGAAGATATTATATATCTACTTAATAAAGAGCAGATAAACCCTAAAGTAAATATATCTCTAATTAGAGAATAAAGCAAATAAGCCTTAAAACCTATACTACTAATAGGTATAAAAAAGGGTATTAGCCTACTTACCCCTAAATTAATATTAGATCTAGAGGAAACTCTAAACCTAGCTACTAAAATAAATATTATAAGAGACCTAATTTCTAAAGAGAATTAACTATTAACACTTATAGGGGATATTAACTTACTATAAGAGAGGGTTAAAAATATAATCTATATAAACATAAAGAATACTTCCACTATACCTATTATAAGTAAAGAAAGTATAAATATCCCTCTAGATAATACACCTCTTATTTAGGAGGTTATACCTAGGGAAGGGGAATCTTAGGCGTTCACCTAAGAGGACTATATCTAGCCTACCTAAGAAAGCTAGAGATAACGCAGCCTAAGACCAAAAGTCCCACTTTTAGTTAAACTAAAGTGTAAAAGTTACTTTAGATAATATGTAATATTTACTATAATAGAGTATAACTAGGATACCTTCTTTAATACCTTTCTACCTAAATAATAAAAAGCTATTAATAAAGTAACCTATAGATATTATATACTTTATAGTATATTTACTATAGCTATCTGCTAAATAAAAGATACTTAGTAAATAGCTATACTAAGTAAATAGATCTATACTAATAATCTTATTTCACCCCTAACGTTATAAAAAGGATTTAACTAACTTTCCCCTTTACTATAGGTATACTTTATTAAAGCAATATTAATAGAGATCTATAAACTTAAAGATATATATACCTAGCAAATAGTTAATTATACTATTTATAGTATAACTCCTATACCCCTAAAGTAGGTATTTATATATAAATAGGATGCTAATAACTATCTTAAGCGCTATAAGGTGAGAATCTATATATAGGGCAACCTTTAAGAGAAGCACCCCCTAGAATAGATATATATAGTAACCCTTACTTCTAGAACCTTTAGAGTAGTAATAGCGCTAGCAGCTTAATTTAACCTCAAAATACTTTAATTTAATATTATTAATATATTTCTAAATGCTATATAAGGACTAAATAACCCTCTAATTATTTATAAACTCCTAAATAGCTTTAAGTAAGTAGGGAAGTATATTAAACTTATTATGCTTTATATAAGCTTAGAGATATACCTCTTTTATAGTATAAGGAGTTCTCTAAGACTCTCTAGCTCCTTAGATTAAGTCCTATAAGTAAAGACCCCTATCTCTTCTAAATAAAGGATAAGTAAGTAATAATTCTCTTTTATATTAATAATATCCTTATATTATTCTATAAGAATTATTATAAAGATACTTAGAAGATTATCTTTAGAGTAAAGTTAGTATATAAACTTAAAGAATAGAGCTTAGTTAAATAGTACCTAGGAATTAGAGTAGTGCGTAACCACCTAAATCACTAGATCCACCTTACTTATAACTAGTATATTAAATATATTATAAAGAAGTTTAAGATAGTTAACTTTAGAGTACTAATTATTCTAATCCTAACTATACCACTTAAAAAATATAATAGTATAGTAACTTATACTACTATAAAGTTATACTAAGAGAAAATAGAGTTAATCCTCTATATTACTATTATAATATAACTAGATATTACCTTCACTTATACCTTATTATTAAGGTTTCTTATAAACCCCTTACTAACTTATTATATAGCTATAGACTAAGTAATATAGTACCTATATTATACTTACTTCCTTTTATTTTACTTTAGCAGCTTAGGGGGTATATAAGCACTCCTTATTATAAGTAATACTTTATTTATAGATAATAAAGAGATATAAAGGTTATTATAAAACTTTATAATGTTACTCTTTAGAAGTATAATCTAATAAAAAGCTACTTAGTAGAATATTATTATAACCTCTACTATAGAAGTAAAGCTTCTTAGCCTTAAATATACTACTAAAGAAACCCTTATTTTAAAAAGACTCTTTTAAGATATTAAACTTAAACTTAGAAATATCTAAAAGATCTATTATAATAACTATTAGATAATATATCTTATTATAGGGGAAAAGAAGTAGATCTTAACTTATCTTTATTATATTAATATCTAGAATATATAGCTTCACTAAGAACACTTAAAGGGCTTATTTAAAGTTATATATCTACTAATAGATAATATACCTATAAATAGGTTAACTAAGTACTTATTTAAAGTGAAGTTTAAATAGTTTAGATCCCTCTTAAACCTCTAAGATATTAGAAAATATATTATAAAAAGTAAAGAGAAATAATAAGTAATAGTAAAAGCTTATAAGCTATACTTAATTAAATAATAGCCCTAATAGCTAAGAAGCCTAAAGCGCTCTAAAAAGAGCAAAACTAATTAAATAAGATACTATTATACTACCTAAAAGGCTTTTAGGTCCCACCTTAAAGGGATACTATATACTTATCTAAAAGGATCTTATATATAAGTATAAGCTCTATAGGGAGATATATATTAATAAAGGTATTAAGTATAGAGCAAACTTCACTAGATAGTATATTATTTAAAGTGTTTATCTATAGTATAACTACTATATTTCTAATAGGAGTAGCTAGGGGAGCTATAGTAGTAGTCTCCTCACTAACACCCCCCTCTAGTACTACTAACCCTTTACTATATTCCTCACTCTTAACCTTATATACTTCTTTAAGTACCTTATACTTATTAGTAAGTATAATAAGGATATTATATAAAGTAGCCTTTATATAATTAAAGCTTTATAAATAATTAGAAATGCAGTTAGAAAAGTAAATTATATAAAGAAATATACCCTATTAAGAGTAAATATATTATCCTTATACTTCTAAACCCTATAGGCCTAAGTTAATACCTCACCCTTAAACTAGTAATATAGCTTCTTATTAGCTATATAATAAGTATACTTAAGGTTATTACTTAGCAGGCACTAACTATTAGAAGAGCCTAATATATATAAGTAAATATACTACTTATACTTATCTCTAAATAGTAATACTACTATAAAGCCTACTAAAGTAGTAGTATTCTTACTACCTATCTAAATATTAGTATCTAAAGTAAATAAGTAATAGGAATAGAGGGTTTAAGATATATTACTAACTAAGTTAGCTAAAATAAGAAAAAGAGGGGAGATAGCTAGCTTTACACTAGCACTACTTCTACTTCTCTCTTTATCACCTATAAACTTAAGCTCTAGAGAGAATATTAAGAACAGAACGTCTAAAGTAAAGCCTAATAAGGTTAGAGGGATTTAAAATATACTGTTAGCTAGGCTAGCTAGGGTAAGAGGCTGAGGGGAGATAAGTAGCTTTAAACCTATCCTACCTCTACCTCCCTCTTCACTAAGCTAAAGCTAGTTATCTATAAATCTAAATATTAATAACTATATTTAAAGTAATAATAATATACTAATAAGCTAAATAAAGAAAAGACTTACTAAGATCTATTATTAGATCTACTATAGGAGGAGGAGGGCTACTACCTCCTTCCTCCTCTTAGGCCACAGCAACCTTTACAGCTTTAGCCGCTCGCGCGGCAGCAGTGCGCGCAGCGCACTCAGCTTTTATAAACTTAGTAACTTAATTGCTGCTATTTTAAGTATTAATAATTATTCTAAAGCGCGCGCGCGCGCGTAAAAAATAAGGTTTTAATATATATAGTATTATAAAGTTATTAATTAAGGAGAAAAGTGTTACAACCTATTATGCATGGATAACAGTTGACCAACCCACCTAGGCGTTAGGCAGCTAAGGTGAGGCATTTATACTGCAAGACCATAGGATTATTAGGGACTTACTTAGAACAGAAGAACTATAAACTAATCACATAACAATAAGATAAGGAACAATTAGTGGGGCATAAAAAGAAGCACTTAGTGATCAGTTAGTTATACTAACTAATTATAATCACCTTATATACTTAAGTAATCACCTAGGAGTAAATAAAGTACACTATTTAAACCCTATATATAGTATAACCTAAGCCTAGCTTAAGGTCAGACTTCTATAGCTCTTCAGTAATTAACTTATAATTATCACTATAAAATACTTTCAGCTTACCTTCACTATAAATTACTTATTAAGCTTAAGACTAATCACCTTAGTTTCTAGAGACCTAATCTACTACAGCCTATAACTTATAACCTATAACCACAACCTCAATATACTATTTTAATATTAATCCCTAACTTCTATTAGTAGACCCTACTATTAGATAGCTAACCATAACACTTTAATTACTCCTATTTAATAAGTTAACTATTAACACCTACTAAGCAGTATAGAATATCTTCCCACACCTCTATCAAGTCTCCTACCCCTAGATCTTCATCCACCTCCAGGAGACAAGCTCCTAAGAGCCTAGAGTAAGAACTTAGAGACTAGAAAATGAAGGACGACTTAGATAGCAAAGATAATACTGAAGAACTTAAGCGCTAGCTCAAAAAGACCAATAATAACTTTAAGGAAATGCAGCGCATATTCAACAAAAACTTAGTAGCCCTCACTAAACTCCAGGTACATACTAAACAGGCTTATACCCTAGAGGAAGAAGTATAAACCCTCTAAGTTGCTGCTAATACTATCACAGCTCTAATAGAAGGATAAGACTATCTCAAACTCACACCACTAATTCCCTTTAATAGGAACCCTAAAAAGCTTAAAGGGTACTTAGTATAAGTCTATATATACTACACCTTCTATAATAATAGCTTCAGAAATAAAATAGAATAAGTAGTCCACGCTGCCACCTTTCTATAGGAAAAAGCCCTAATATAGTTTAAACCCCTCTAGAGCAAATAGTTAAGCAAAACCCTAAACTAATATAGCTAAGAAGTTAAGAACATCTTCTACAGCTTTACAGGCTATAAAAGAGCCTTATAATCTATATTCTAAAAACCTAATAAGACCTAATAAGCCTAGAGAGAACTAAAACTACTACCCTAGATTAGATCAGCCTTAGCCTATATAGCTAAGTTCTACTAAATTATCTCTATACTTAACTTCACAGAAAAAAGTAAAGTTAAAACCTTTTACCTAAAACTTAAGGGATATATAAAGGATAAACTTAATAAAGTAGATAAGCCACCCAGCTTCCTTAATTACATTAAGTACGCTATCAGACAAGATAACTAATATTATAAAAGAGAATAAGAATAACACTAAGAAGCTAATATAGGTTATAAGTACTAATAGCAGCCTAGAACGAATAACTAGACGCACCACTACAACCCACCGCGCAACAACAATCAACCTTATAATAACTATAGTACATAACAGAATACTACCTATAGACACCACAGCAGGCCTATAGATCTCAGCGCCACCACTAAGGATAACAGCAATAAGAAACTATAGAACCCTAAGTATTTTAATTATAATAAGTAAGGATATATCGCTAAGGAATACCACCAGCCTAAGAAATAGCAGTAGCATCCTATACCTAAATAAAATAAATAGGTTAGTATAACTAATAAGGTACCCCATAAGACACTATTATAGACTAAATACTATAATAACAGATACCTCACCTATAGGAGCAACAAAGAAAACACAGGATACTACCCTTATAACTTAAATTATAGACATACTAGTTATAATATAATAATCTCTGAAATAAAAATTAAGACCCTTATTATAGTCTACTAGGGTAACAGCAGGATCACCTAAAAATCCCCAGAATAACTTAATAAGATATTATAAATATAGTAGCTAGTACCTATTAACACTTCTATAATATTATAATAGACATATAAGCAAGCGCTTAAGAGTAATAATAAACAGAAAATCACACGCCTATAAAATACTAAACTAGCTTACTTAGATTAAATCTAAGATAAACCCTATAACCTAATATAAGAAAGATAACTTAGTACTATACTTATACACCTAAAATAATAAAGGCATATATACAGAAACCCTACTTAAATTAAGCAAATCAACCAAGAACTCAAAGAATAAAACTAAGAAGAATCTAATAAAGAACTAAACTACTAATATAACCTAATAGAAGAATAATAACTACTTAAACTTATAAATACTTAGATTTTTAGAGAAGAAGAAAGTTCACCTTATAATTTAGATAAACCCTATAATATTACTTAATAATATACTTAAGCAGAGATTACCTATAGGTTTACCCCTAGTATTAATAACATTAGCTCTAAAGAGGAGTCTAAAAATAAAAATAATATAAACGAACGTATTACATATAAGCAAATTAAACCCTATAAGGATGGATAATCTATTAAACTCTTTGGAATCTTAGGCTCTAAACGACAAAAAAGTAATATACTATAACTTCACGTTAAAGACCACCCCTACCTTAAGATAATAGACCTAGGATACTAATACCTCTTCTGGGCTTAATACTTCTTTAATAAATATAAAGCCTACATAGGAGATAAATATGAGAATCACTTCTACCCCTATAAATATGATGATGCACTTATGAGGAATATATATTAAGAATATGTCCTCACTAGCTAGGAAATACGTAAGTTTAATAGAAACCTTATAACCTTCACACTAATTCTAAAATACCCTATAAGATATATGTATAATAAAAATATGTAATAGGATGAATGCTAGTATAATAAATACCTTATATACTACTAAGAAAAAGCTTAAGCCTAGAGAATTATAAAATATAGATCTAGTCTACTATAACTTAGAATCTATAAGAACAGCCTCATAAAGGCATAATAATAGGGGAAATAAATTATATACCCTGGAAAATCAGAGCAGTTAAAAAACTAGACTTACCTACTAATAATAAACTAAGATAAGTAAAAATAATAAGGTCTATATATCTAGTATCCCTAGACTAAAAAGTACACCTATAACTATAGGTGATAATTAATAATATAATAGTAATTACACTAATTAATAGTAGATTAAAAGGAAACTTTATATTACTAAGGATAATAAATAAGTTATAAACACTATAGTATATAAAATAACACCCCTACTAGCTTAGTAATATAAAAGGAGAATAAGTCTAATATAAAGGAGGAACTATTAGAAATAAAACTACACCCTTTATAATAAGTTACTTAGATTAAAATAAATAACTCTAACTTAATATTATAGATATTAGAGTATATAACTTTATATTAGGAATACTATAGTTAAAGAAGAACAACCTATAGATAGATTAAAGAATAGGCTAACTCTAATAGGATAATAAAGATATAATCCCTAAGTAGCCCTATAGAACCTAAGCTTTAAATATATCTAAATAATAAATAGTAAAATGCTATATTTACTTCCTCAGAATAAAAGAAAGTATATTATAACTAATAATAATAAAGAACCTTAATAAAAAGGAGGATCTAATTCTATCTATCCTAGAAAAATATAAAGTATATAATAAACTCTTTATAGAAGAACTAGAAACTAGACTATTAGAATATACTAGCTTTAATTATAAAATACCCCTTAAAGAAGAATAAGAACTAAAATTTAATAAAATCTATAGACTTAACCTAATAGAGATATAAATACTTAATAAGTATCTTAAAGAAAACCTTAAGAAAGGATATATTAGAGAATTAATATCACTAGTAGGAAGATTAATCCTATTTATACCTAAAAAGAATAGTAAACTATAACTTTATATTAACTATTATATACTTAATAATATAATAATTAAGAATTAATACCTATTACTACTTATTAATAAACTATAATAACTCCTCTATAAAGCTAACTAATTTATAGCACTTAACCTTAAGGGAGCTTATAACTTTATAAAGATAAAAGAAGGAGAAGAATAAAAGACTGTATTTTAAATATATAAGGGATATTTTAAGTACCTTATAATACTTTTTAGTCTTACTAACACACCTATAATATTTTAAAACATAATTAACTATATCCTATAGAAATATATAAATATCTTTATAGTTATCTACCTTAATAATATTCTTATCTTCTCCCTAATACTAGAATAATATAAGGAATATATACACCTCATATTATAAAAACTATAAAAAGCTAAGCTATTAGTTAAACCTAAGAAAAGTAAGTTCTACACATAATAAGTTCAGTACCTTAGATTCACTATCACCCCTAGATATATTTATATATCTAAGGATAAAATCAAAATAATTAAAGAATAGCCCACACTAAAAAGCTTTAAAGATATCTAAAGTTTCCTAGAACTAATTAACTTCTATTAAAAATTTATTAAGTATTATAGTAAGATTAACATACTACTTATAGATCTTAGCTATAAAGATTAACCTTTTAAATAGGGTGAAACCTAAGAAACTACCTTCAAGAAAATCAAAGAATATATCACTAATAAACCTATCTTAATAATTCCTAACCTATAAAATCAATTTAAAGTTAAGACTAATGCTTCTAACTTCACCCTTAGAGCCTAACTATTATAGTAAAATATAAAAGGATAACTATATCTATATACCTTCTTCTCATATAAACTCTATAGACTAAAACTTAACTACTAGATTTATAATAAAGAACTTATAGTAATTATAAAAGCTTTTAAAGAATAGAGACCTAAACTCTTAGGAATAGTTTATAAAATACTTATATATATAGATTATAAGAACCTAGTATACTTCATAATATTAAAGGTACTTAATAAATAATAAATCAGATAGTTAGAATTCCTCTTAGAATTTAACTTCTAAATTATCTATTAAAAAGGATTAGAAAATAGCAGAGCTAACGCTCTAAGCTAATAACTAAACTATAATATCCTAGTACTAAAAGAAACCTAAGTAATTCTTAAATATAATAAAAATAGAGATATTATATTAGTAACTAAACTTTTAATAATAGCTAGACGATCTATAATTAGCCTAACTAATATTCTAGATAATAAAGCTATTATAGAATTCTATTCACTACCTATATATAGTTACTAAAGAATTATAAAGACCTAAAAATAACTTAAATAATAATATAGAAATAAAGTCACTAGAGAATATATTATAAAAGTAATTAAGGATTATAAAGTCTGCCTAAAAAATAAACTATCCTAATATTAACCTTATAAATTATTATAACCTCTACTTATACCCTAAACTACTTAGCGCTCTATATTACTTAACTTTATTATTAAGCTACTAAAGTCTTAAGAACCCTTTATAAGAGTTTATTATAACAGCATTCTTATTATTATAAACAGACTTATAAAGTATACCTACTTTATCCTATATAAAGAAGTAAGTAATACTAAAGAATTCACCTATATATTCTTTAAGTATATTATTACTAATTATAGAATACCTAAGGAAATTATATTAAATAGAAATAAAATCTTTATATCTAAATTCTAGAAGTTAATTATAGTATAGCTTAGTATTAAATAATTAATATCTACTATATTTCACCTATAGACTAATAGATAAATAGAAAGAATTAACTAAATCCTTAAAACCTACCTCTATACCTATATTAATTATAACTAAGATAACTAAGTAGTACTTCTACTAATAACCTAGTTTACCTATAACAGTATAATAGGAGAAAGTACTAAGGAATCCCCCTTCTACTTTAACTATAGATTTAAACTAATAGCATATAGAGAACTATTATCTAGCTTAGTAGTAATTAAAGCTATAGCTATAGTTAAGTAAATTAAGGATATCTAAGATAATATATATAAAGAACTTAAATTTATATATAAATAAATAACACACTTTAGTAATAAATAAAGGATTAAGGGACTAACCTTAAGAGAGGGAGATAGCACCTACTTTATATAGTAAAATATTAAAACTAAATAACTAAACGATAAGTTAAACTATAAAAAACTTAGACCTTTTAAAATTCTTAAATAAATTTCACTAGTTAATTTCAAACTTAACTTACCTAATATAATAAAGTATTATCTAATCTTTTATATTTCACTTCTTAAACTAATACCCTAAGGATTATAAATAAATAACCTTATTATTATAGAAGATAATAAACTAGAATATAAAGTTAAACAGATTATTAACTATATATAAGAACTATAAAGAATTTAATACCTTATTAAGTAGAAAGGGTATAGATATAAAGACAATATATAGGAACCAGCTAAGAACGTCATAAATATAACTAATAAACTTACGTAGTACTAGTAATAATATTAAGAATAAGAGACAACACCTGCACTAGTTATACCTATCTTAGTTATATTATAAGGGTATTAATAGGTTAGACACCCTTATAGATATATCTAACCACTAATAGAAGTAAATAGACTATAATAAGGGAAACTACTTATTTAACTAGGAATACTAGAAGCTAACTAGAACTCCCCTAATAAGAAATCTAAAGTGCTAAGATTTTAATCACTTAGAATAGTATCTAAGTCTACTACCCTAAAACTACCTATAAACTAAACCTCTAATATAGGAGATACTACTAGCTCCTCCTCTATAACTTCCTAACCTTTCTGAAACACTATTCTTTTTTACTTACGCAAACGATCTAACTGCGCTATAGACTTATCTAACTCAGCCTGCATAGCATATAAAGCAGCAGCCTTTTTTTTTAACACCTCCTCTTTAGCTACTTCAGTATCTTCTAAGTAAGCAGCCTTATCTAATAAATAATCTACTATAAAGAATTAGCTAGATAATAAGATACTAATAATATAGAAGACTTATAAGTATAAATAGTATTTACTGTAGTATTATAAGACCTCCCTAAGTAAGTATACTTACTATAAACTTCACCCCTAGGAAGTAACTTATAGTACTTCCTAGAAGAATAATAATATAAATAGGGTATATTAATAATAGAACTAAACTTAGTAATACGTAACATATAATTATAACAATAAAGAGTAGAAGTAGAATTTAATTTTTAAATATAACCTAATATAATGTCAGCATTATAGGTAAAACAGGAAGTATAATTAATAGATCCCTAACTTAGGACTAATAACCTATTTATATTAGGTCTTAAGGGTAAGACCTTTAGAGAGGGGACCTAATATTACAACCTATTATATATAGATAATAGTTAACTAACCCACCTAGGCGTTAGGCGGCTAAGGCGAGGTATTTATACTATAAGACTATAGGATTATTAGGGACTTACTTAGAATAGAAGAACTATAAACTAGTTATATAATAATAAGATAAGGAATAATTAGTGGGGCGTAGAAAGAAGCGCTTAGTAATTAGTTAGTTATACTAACTGATTATAATCACCTTATACACCTAGGTAATCACCTAGGAGTGGATAAAGTATACTATTTAGACCCTATATATAGTATAACCTAAGCCTAGCTTAAGGTTAGACTTCTATAGCTCTTTAGTAATTAACTTATGATTATCACTATAAGATATTTTTAGCTCACCTTTACTGCGAATTACTTATTAAGCTTAAGACTGATCACCTTAGTCTCTAGAGACCTAATCTACTACAGCCTACAACTTACAACCTATAACCACAACCTCAGTATACTATTTTAACGTTAATCCCCAACTTCTATTAGCAGACCCTACTATCAGATAGCTGACCATAACAAAAAGATTAAAAATAAGTAAAGTAGCTAAAATATTAACTAAAGAGTATACTTACTAAGTATAAGTTATTATTTTTAGGCTAATTAGAAAACTTAGATTAAGGTAGGTATAAAGTAGGTAGTTATTATAGTAGTCTTATAATTACTTATAGTAATATATATTAAGGGTAAAAAACCACCTTTATTTATAATACTCCCTTAATAGCAACCTAAGTAATTTCTTTTATTTCTTTACTTTATATTCTATTTTTAGAATATTCCTTTATATATTTCCTATTTTTTACGCGCGAAAACAGCATTATATAGAGCCTAAGCAGTCTATTTATAGGCTACACTACGCCTAGGGGGGTATATTATAATAGTATTAACCATCCTATATTACTAAGCTATTATATAACCCTATATATAACCTAATATTAGGTAATCCTAGCTCTACTTTACTTATATACCCTTCTTATAAGCAGCACTTCGCTACGCTCTCTACCTTAGGAGAAAAAAGCTCATTTGACCACTCCATACATGCCCCTACGTTCATATACTCGTTCACGACAAAAAGCCTTGACATTCTTGTTCTTCCTGAAGTTTGCCTGTTCTGAGCAATCGTATCCCTGAAATGTAGGAAGAAGCCATTTCGGACCTTTCCTAGACTCCCATCCGGACGTCACGTTCATTCGCTCTGGCATACACCTTGACGAATGATTATGGTTATGGCTGGTCATTTGAGTTTTTACCTTCTTTGGTTGCCTACGTGATCTGATTTTGGCGATTGACTCACCTGTTTAGACGCACTTGGTCCGATTTGTTGCGACAAGCAACTGTATTGTGCGTTCTTATCCTTAAGCAGACCGAAAAGAAAAATAACTATATTTCGAACATCAACATCTGCTTCTCCATCACCCAATCCCAATATTCCTGCAAGATTGTGCAACGACGTAGTGGATCAAGCACCGAGTCGACTTCTCTGCACTCAAGGCCGACATGGATACTGGCGAGCCGAAGTACTTCAATACATGCTTCCAATTTCACGATGAGGCACACGATAAGCAAAGAACTTCAAACGAACCATACGCCTACGAAAGATGGTCGCCACTCATTCTCGCTTCATGAAACCTGAGCCCCGATGTCGTCCAGAAGGTCACCTTCACTCGAGCGCAAGCGCGCCTGCTTTATGAAGCCTGCAGCGCCTCCATTCAAATCAAGCGTGACAATCTCACAATGGCCGGGGATCTCAATGAAGAGATCGCGCCTACTCTCTCGACGTTGCGCTTCCCTCCCGAGGGCCTCTTCGTCCGCCTGAACGCTCTGGCTCACCAAAAGACGGAGCCCACAAGGTGCCCGGAAAAATGTCACTCTAGACGAGATCATCCTGAGAATCGTCACCTTAGGGCGATGTCGCGCTGCACTGTAGGACTGCCTTGCCGGCATGAAGCCTGTCGAGGTTTTCGTCCTACCCTTCGACTCGCGGATGGTTTCGGAACGCGAATACAGAGTGGTCTGTCGGACTGGCGATCGTAGGACCACCGGCATCAGCCAGTATCGTTGGCACATGACGTGGCGCTTTGCAACTAGGACAGAAGAAGAGCAAAATGCTATCATGTGTAGGATCTGTCAACAGGCGAAAAGTGTCAGAGAGCAGATCTTAGTGGATTTGAAGAGTGGAGATAAGAACGACAAAATGTTGAGGGCACAGGGAATGTCCTTCGACCTCCTCTACGATGAAGATGCCAGCAGAGTTGAGCTTGTAGAGTTGAATCCGTTCGGTATCAGAAGTCCCTGCGAATCTTGCCTGCTCCAGTGGATCAGGGACCGCGAGGTACTCTACGATGAGAAAGAGAGAAACACAATCGAGTTTCGAGTTAGCTACTGAAGGTGCACAAGGTACAGACAGAAAATGTAAGGCTCGTTTCAATCATTCAGGCACCGCCGGCTGGACTTGTTGAAAGGCCAGCGCAGGGCTACTAACATACGAGCATACTACCCAATGAAACCCATCCGTCTTCTACAACAACAGGCTACCCTCAAAAGAAGTTCTCAGTGAGTCATACCATGAAGGATACTTGCAACGCTGTTTCAACCATGTTGCCAATGGAGCTTTTATTGCCCAGATCAGTTGTGCTGGAGCTTCCAGAAAACAGCCGAGCGTCCGGAGATCCCGCAGCCACCCTGTGTGCACTGGTTCTCACATCCCATATCACCGGCACAGTTCACAATGCCGTTACTCTATTCGTTTTGTTAGCGAAGATTGTGTAATACGTTGAATGCGGGTTGTAGGGAAACTCACCGAGTGGCCGTTGATGGCGTCCCGGGTGAGGTCGCCAATGTCAGAAGATCCAATGTACGTGTCGTAGACATTTCTGGTGCCAGCCCCAAACACGCAAGTGCCGTAGACCACGACGCCGTGATAGTCTGGCGTGTTCGTCCAGATGGACCAGTACTGGTTGAGTGTGTAGGCCCCTGCACATCTTGGTTAGTTATCGGTTTGACATGGGGCTCATTCCATGCCCGTACGAAGTGCTCAATGTAAGGTACGGGGAGATGGACTCATTTGAGTACTTACAATCGCGGATGACTGCACAGTCACCGATGTTGGGGTACGGGGCTCCAGTGCCGACAAAGCTGCTACCACCGCAGCAGTCGTTCGTGATGACGGCGACGGAAACATCGTCGGGTGATTTCGTGATGTTGAGAGCAGCAGGGTTGACCTTGATTGTCTTGCCCTGGAACTCGAAGGGAACCCAGTTGCTGGTGTCGATTTGGCGAGCCGAAATCATACCACCATCAGTGGATGTCGGCACAGCCAGGGAGACGGTGCTGAACAAGGCAAGCAGCGCTGCTGAAGTGGTCTTGAGGCCGAACATTGTGAATTTTGACTATGGGGAGGAAAGGGGTGAAGATGAAGTTGATGGTGCTGTGGATGAGTGAATCGTTTACTGACTTTCATGGGAGATTTTCGAGGCTTTTATAGATAAACCTGAAGACCACGAATCCCATGAGACTCCCTTTCACCATGTTGATGTTGGATGCTGTCGTTGACTCCAAAGTTCTTCCGATCCCGCCCCAAAGGTCCTAGACTACAGCATCTCAAAGGCACAGCATGAACAGCAAGGTGATGAGGCAAGAAACGTTAGGTTGTGATTAGCTGGCCACTGACTTTTCGTAGCCTGCCTGACCGACCTTAGTACTTAAGATCAATAAAGTAAGCATCGCATGTGCATGGTAGCCCCGGTCAACGCTTGATCAGGTTGGGAATGGCGCCGATAGTCAGTTGCTTGACAGGATTAAGCACTTGTTGCAACCCCTAAATGCTGTCATCGGGCACAGTTATCAACGTTCCAAACTAACCTCCAGTCCCTATGAGGCCATTATCCACCCATGCATGCACTTGTGTTATCCACTTCACAGCCAATCAGCTTAATGACAGAGTTCAACATTGCATGCTGTCATCATGCACAATGGCCTCTCAGGAGGCAATAGTTCTTGGACAGATATTGTGCATGTTTCGGAGACATTTACACAAAGGCATGAACACAAATGTACGTCTGCATCTATGGAGCCTCAATTGTCATGGAATTTCGTTAGTGATGCCAGTCGAAGCGAGATGACTCAAACTACAACGCTCCGTTCAGTTATAATACAATTTGCAATCAACCATTTTCTAAAGTTTCAATGGACGCTTCATACGTACAAATCTCGAATTATCGCGTTTTTTAAGCAAGTATAGCATATCCGCTCCCTCGGCTGATCGCTGCTTTGTCGGCAAATTGCGTCTTTGTGCAAAAATTGGATGGTTGCATTGAGCCTCCTATTTTCCGTATTGGTTCTGTTGCCAAGACGCCACTCAGCTGAGGGGTTGTGAATCAGGATCCAGTTGACGGTTGCCTTGTGGGGCCGACTAGACAGTGGAAGTAACCTTCCGCTCTTGGAGTTGCAGAGCATGCTTAGAAAAGAACTTTGGAAGACCAATGTGGCCTCTGCCTCCGACGTACAGCTGTGGCCTGTGCCTTTTGCAGACGAGGTCGGGATGAAGTGGAACTTGGTCGGAGATAGTGGCCCGCGAGTCCGCTCACCAGGCGGTGTATTCGCATTACGGTTCGAGTGAGATACTTGGCAGGATGATTCTTCATACGAACAGTGTAATAATTACGACTCTAGCATGCTGCGCTGATACGTGAAGAGAAAACTGTGTTGTGATAATATGGCTATCTGAGACAGAATAACCGCTGTGAGATTCCCTTAGATGGGTTGTTGGAGGCTCTTTCTTCCGCAACGGGCTTCACATAAGACGATGCCAGCAGACGTGGCAGCAAAAGCCACCAATCGCGTCGCGCCAGATGACCCGCGAATCCCATGGTTGTAGGATGTTTCATGCTAGGGGGCAGTTCTCGTTGAGTGGGAAACATTCGCAGGTAATCTTTCTCACGGCATGTTCTGGCATGTACTCGCTGTTACTACGAGAGTTCTCTCATTCTCATGTCAGCACTTGTGGCCAAGTAAATAACTGCTGCGGATGATCCGAGTACTTCGCAAAAGCGGCTGTATCACAATGTCTCGGCTTTCCCCCTGTCCCAGTGGCCGCTTGACGAGAATATGAGAGTGATTGATTGGCCCGTCACAGGCGTGTGTCGGGATGTGAGTAGGTTGACAAGAAGCCAATGAGACCCGAATTCAGTGATTGCGGCGGTCCTCGGTTAGAATACTCTGTCAGGCAATCTGCAAATATCCAATCTCTCGCTTCGTCACCTTGGATGCTAAATGCAGCTTGTCACTAGAGTTAACGGGGTAGTTTACTTCGTACTGAGATGTGTTAAGCGGTGCGGGCTTCGCTAAGTTAAATACGCAGATTTCCAATAGCTTCTTACTGCACAGGTCTTGTGTTGCCCAACTTCATGGCAAAACCTCAGCTTTCGCTACACTGTGAATACTTAGAGCCTCGAAAATTTAAATCAGTAACACCTTCTATTATTCTTCTTGAGGTCATGGTCTGTTAGGTTGACGCCTAGAACTGGTGTAATTGCATTGATGGATTTAGAAGTCATGGATTGACCGAGAGCTTCTTGACCGCAAACGTCTAATCCCGAGTGCTAATCATTTAAGGAGGTCTGCACTAGTACATTCTCGAGACAGATCCTTCAGGATTCTCAACTACTTACCTTAAGAAAGATGAATCAACATCGTCCTGGAGCGCGGGGCCGGCTTCAAGCTGCAGAACCTCGACCAGGTTGACGGCAAGAGCGGTTATTTCTGCCGAAAATAAGACACCGACGTCCACGCCGTAGCATCTTCTGATAAGGTAGCCATGAATAAATTCCTATTTCAAAATTGGTAAAAATACTTGACCAAAGTACAGTTGCTATTATCAGCCACGCTCCCCGAAACTAGACGCGAAAACCCCCGACGTCATACAGCCTTTCATAAGCTTGCATTTACATCAACCAAAACCTTCACTTGATTGTCTTTGTCAGTAATGAGGGCCTTGATTCCCTTGTCAATCAAGTCATCCAGGGGGATCTTTCGTGTAATCATCGATGCTGGCTTTAGAGCTCCTTGATTCTCATCGTAAGCAGGTAATACCACTCGGGATTGTGCTTTCAACTTACCAGTTCTCAGATTATCAATGACAGCTTGGTAGTCTGCCTTCTGGTACCCCAAGACCGACTTATACGAGCTCTCTCGCCAGGTAATCCAATTCGGGTTAAATGGGATTTCTTTTTCCCAAATTGCCACGTTGACTATCGTTCCTCTGGTCTTCACTGCGAGACAAGCAGCCTGAACACTGGCGAGGCGTCAATTGATCTTCTCTGCACGGGGATATTAGCTGCAACTTACCTAGCGGGCACCCCAGCACAGTCGAATACGACATCCGCACCAATGCCGTCCGTTATGGCGAACGTCTCTTTGACGACATCCTGCTCTTTCGGATTGATAATGTGAGTGGCGCCGAACTCCTTCGCAAAGTTCTGGCGAGCAGTCGCAATCTCCGAAACGATAATCTTCTTCACCCCCTTCGCAATCAAGCACAGGACCGCGGCAAGCCCGATCGGTCCGCCGCCCATGACCAACACCGTCGAATCAGGCGTGACGTTCCCGGCAGACACGGCATGCCAAGAGACCGAAAGCGGCTCCACCAGCGCGCCCAGCTCGAGCGGCACGCCGTCGGGCAGAGGGAACACCTGGTCAGCAGGCACGGAAACCGCCTCGCTCAGCCCGCCGCCGCCGCCGCTGAGCCCGATGAAGCCGCCGGTGTGGCACGCGTTCTCCGCCCCGCCCGTGCAGGCGGCGCACTTTCCGCAGTAGACCGTCGGCTGCACCGCGCACGGCTGGCCGACCTTGATGTCGCCCTCTGCCTTGACATCGGAGCCGATCTCCTTGATGACGCCTGAGAACTCGTGGCCGAGGGTGACGGGGATGGTGTCGCCTGTGACGGGGTGTCGGGATGCGGGGCAGAAGTTGGGGCCGCCGAGGTATTCGTGGAGATCGGTTCCGCAGATTCCGACGAATGCTGGTGCGATCTGGGGTAAGACGGGTGGTAAGTTCAGGGTTCAACTCCAGAAAGAATATCACTGTGTTGCAATGCGTCTTCCCCGCGCGGGGTGCTGAAGGTTGCTGGAGACTGGATGGCAGTGCGGAGGGAGGGCGCTTGAGCTTCGCCTCACCTTTATCTGGTTGGGTCCACAGGGAGGTTCCGGGATCTGTTCGATGCGGATATCCTCTTTGCCGTAGTATCTTGCCGCTCTCATGTTGTCTGATATTCAATTTGAGGTGTGGGTGAAGAATGAATTTGGGACGATGGCGTTGAGGGATGGTTGAGTCCTTTGTCTTAATGCTGGACGAACGGAAGCACGGTGACAGACTACTTATGGTCCCCTCATTGTGGCGTTACTTCCGCCGTGCCAAAGTTGCGAGATCCGGAACTCTGCCCGGCATCATGGCGGAAATAGTTATCAGGTGTGTCATCGTACGATCAGCAACACCAACAAGCCCGTTTCATTGCCCCGCACCGTCAGGCCACGTGCTTGGCGGGTGTGTCCAAGGATGTTGTCCTTGTTGGTTCGACATAATCAGGGTAGTGAAGATCCTGCGCATACCGGCACGCTGGTTCTACGTCGAGGGATTACGCGTTTGCCTGTGGTGTTTAAACTTGGTCTTATCCGAGAGATAGCTGCTGAGCTTGATCCCTGTAAATACACTCCACTGTCAATTGCTCTTAAATTTGCTACCGACTAACATCTCACATCGTGTTTTTGTTCCAGTCTAACGACGAATCCCTAACGCAACGGGATATCCACCGACCAACCAGAAATAACGGGTATCTAGAATAGTTCTAAAAAGACAGCCAGTGTCCACGTCCGCCATGTCAAACTCCGACCCGATCACACACTTACAACAGCTTTGCCGGGTTGAGATCCCAGACGCTGAAGCGGTTTCCCTTGGTTCCCCACGCGTTCTTCGACATTGTCTTGACTGCGTATCCGTTGTCAGCAGAGAGGTTGCGTTAATACTTGAGCCGGGAACACTCACAGTCTTGCCAATTCATTGGCTCTTTCAGCTCACTGGCTGACTGGCGCCAAACGCGCGCCATCCACGAGGTAACCAGAAGATCCATCTCCTTATCATCCATAGCAACCTTGATCTCGAGTTGAGGAAAGCCGCTCAACTTCTTCTCCGCATCGCGCTTTGCCACCATCTCAACGGCGATGACTTCGCCCTTCATGTTCTTCCAGTGGATCTCATCGGCGTGCTTCAGCTTATGCACGACGCTCTCCCCGGCCTTGAAGTGATCCTTGACCTTCCACGAGGAAACTCCGGGCATGAGATGAGTCTGCTTGTATGTCCTCTTGGAGTTCATCTTCCCCTCCAACACCACCGCATCGGTGAGCTTTGCGTTATCGAGGCCTGCAAGGGGGTCGAGTGAAAAGTCGTAAATGTGGTCCAGCCGAGTCCTGATCTTGTCGCCGCCCGCTGCATGCGTGACCCTGTACGCGATTTTCTGAACCCCATACACCAGCGACTTGGCCTCGCATACGTTGTTGCTCAGCTCATATAGCGCGCGGGGTGGGTCCGTGTTGGCGAAGATGGTCGTTCGGTCCAGATAGAAGGTCGGGGTTTCGCCGCAGCTCAGCTGTGCCCGAGACTCGTTGGCGCTGTCATCGTAGGCAGGGGGTTGAACGTCGCCGACATCGAGCATGGAAGACATGATGCGCGACCCGTAGTTCAGTGTTGCGCTGTGTGGAAAAGCTTTTCGTTCCAGCGGTGTTTGGCAGAACGAGTAGGATGCGTGTAGAACGGGTTCACGATGATTCAGATGATGATCTGGGAGAGATGAGCAAGGTATTAAACTTCTCGTCCATTCTTATTGAAACGTGCGCGCAACTGATTGTAGGCAGCGGCCACTTCTCGCGGGAGCGACGTGTGGCTGTGAGGTGAGTTGCACTCATGATGCCTTTTTCAGGGTGACAGCACAGTCGCCAAGTGAAATAGTGTGCCCTGTAAGGCGTTCAAAGACGCCGTAAGACGGGGCAAAAGTGGTTGAAAGTCAGCCGTCATTGGGAGCCATGTTCGCTAAGGATCTTCCCCCTTGCTACTAAATGGAGCTTAGGTTACTAAGGGACAGTGACACCGCCACAGTCAGGGCGGTCTGGTCAGCGTGAGTCGAGATTTGCAAAATGATTGCCTCATGCTATGATAGAGACCGAAATTGCTCAGCGGAAAGGGCTTCGCTGATCACTGGGTGCATGGCTATCAAAGTCCCCTATCATTGTGCTGCCTATCCGCACAGCTCGAGTCTCAAAGCCACATCATCAATCAGCAGGTGGCCCAACAGTCGGTACTCTTACAGGCCCCAGTCACAAGGTTGGAACAAAGAGAATACGTGTGTTGGGAGGCAGCTGGAGCCTCGGTCAATGAAGAGAAGGTGATGACAGGTTCATCGAGCTCTCCCGATGAGCTGTCACATACTGGTGGTCATCCATCGATTCTTCAGCTGCTCCATGTGCGCGATGCACCCTAGTTACTTTTGATGATGGCAATAGCTGCCATCGCCAGAATAAAAGCACAGACCACCTGGGAACCATATCGTGGAATGATGATCTCACCACAAGATGAACAACTTCACCACAAAACCTAAAACCTACCAACAACAGCACCAGTAAACGGCTCGGAAAGGGATTCGAAAAGCTATCTATCTCAGAAAAATCTCATCAACATGAGTGCGTTGATGTACAAAGCGTCGTATGGTACTCTCTTCGCCGCAGCAAGACTCTGCTCGGTCGCGTCAAGAGTTCCAGTCGCGTCAGCCCACCTGTCCACCGCCGCGACAACTCACCAAACCCAAAACACCCCTCCATCTGAACTATCTCAGCGACCGCAGGAAGCGCGAGACGTGCAAACAACTACCAGAGGGAAGAAGACGATGGCAGAGTTGGATGAGGAGCTGCGACTGAAACTTGAGGGTATGTCTGGCGAGGGCGGCGCTGCTGGAGTTGAGTATGAGAATGGCAAGGCGGAGGGCTTGAAGAGGGGAGTCAAGTCGAACATGTTCAGGGTCATTTGACTATATGTACGTACGTCAGTCAGCTCTAGGAATGCCATTCTCTTTCGGATCAACAACCGCATCATCATTCAGCTGCTTCTTGGACCCTGGCGATGCCTCTGTTTGCATCGGCTGATCGGCTCCCCTACATGTATCCACGGGGCGGCCGCCTCGGCGCTTCGATCGGGTTTTGATGGAGCATGCCTTTTCAGGCTGATGAGAAAAACAAAGGTGATTTTTGTGGGCCGCCAGCAATTCAACACGAGAAGGATTGCATGCTGCCCCCACAGGACAAACGGCAGCCTAGACGCCCTGGCATCAGTCCTGCTCGTATTTGGGTCAAGCTGGTTCTAGAGCTGGACTTGGAAAAGCAGGGTAATTGCCGCGCTGTGCCACATCTGGATAGCGTAAACTGCCGTTACGAAGCTTGTGTAGCGGCAACGGTCTGCTCTGCCAACAAACAATGGATGCAAGAGTCGAATCAGCACGCAACGTTGACATTTATCGACTGTGACAAGCCCGTCGGGCATTAGCGAAATAGGCCTTTGGGACTTTGGCAAGCTAGCGAGGATGTAAATCCAACGCCCAGCCTATCCGAGTCGGTCGGTGATAGGGTTCTAGCCGGTACCTGCCCCTGTTTAGCCCGTCGACATGCTGCATGGAAAGGAGGCGGAAAGGAACCACCATGCACCGCTAACACCACGCTAGAAACGGCTCTTGAGGCGAACAGCTGCAAAGCCGACGTCAGGTCAGATCTAAAAATTTCCAGTATTTAAACAATCGAGTGCCGGCTGCAAAAGCAATCTTCAATTCTTCGTCTCAACAGCCTCTCTCCATCGAGACATTCAGCACTACTCCGTTGACGCCGGCCGACATCTCTCCCCGACACCATCAAAAATGCAGCTCACCACCCTCGTCGGCGCCTCTTTCGTGGCCCTCGCCTCGGCCCTGAACAGCTCCTACCCTCCCATCAACCTGGGCTACTTCTCCTACCCCCACGGAAACCAGTTCATCGCCTGGTCTCCGTTCACCCCCACCAAGACGTCCGAGATCCAGGAGGTCTGCGATACGGCCGGCGCCATCCAGGGCACTGCTACCTGGACCTCTATCCGTGCCTACAACACCTACGTCTTCGACCCCATCTGCCGCAACCCCTTCAACATCACCGACGACGCCACAAACACCACGTACTACAACCTCGAGCTGGCCTGCGTGGACGACAACATCTCTCTCTACGCCAGACCGGAAGTCACCGCGGTCGTCGACGTGGCTACGAACAGGACCGTCCAGACCTGCGTTCCGTCGGTGGTTGAAGGCGACATCTACGCTAGCTGTTCGAAGGCCCCTTACCAGGGCGTTGCCTTCAGCTTTGCTTGCTCTTCTTAAGAGCGGAAAAATTGAAATTTGCCACGAAAGCTTGAGTGGCGACGAGGATGTATAAAGGATCTCATCCTAAGTGAGGTGTACGAAAAAGTCGCTCTATTGCGCTAAGATATAGACACGATAATTATAATGAGAATAAAAGTCAAATATTACACCTCAAGTCCAATCGCGCCTCATGTTCCAACGGGGAAGAAACATCTTACCCTCGGCACGTAGAACCGTTCCTGTGTCCATGGCTTTGGACAATCAATATGCTCATTCTCTTGAGGATCGACGATGCACTCAAACTCAGGAATCTTATCACACTTGAACCTCCCGGCAGATTTGGTTTCATAGCCACTGATGTACTTGCATCCCTTCTTGCCGTAGATGTCCCGGCTGGCCCCAAAACTCGGTGGCAGTCCTGGGGAGTCGGGGGACGTCCTCATGCCGGCGCCCATGCTCCCTACAGCCTCATCGTTGCAAATGTCGTGAATCTTCTCGTCGTCGAGGTTTGTGAGACGGGGGAGCATGACGAAATTCCCACCGGAAGTGGTTGTTGTGATGGCAGAGGAGACGGCCCAGTCGAAGAATATGTACACGGCTTCTGACGGCTGAGCCGGGGGCGGCGGCTGAGTGGTTGGTGTGGGCTTGATGATGTTGGACGTGAAACTAGACTTTGTATTTCCACCGTTAGACCTCGTCGATGTGATGAATCTTGATGACGGGATTGGGTCGATGGTGACTGTGACCACGTCGCTGACTGTGACTACTTCGTGGACCGTCTTGATGCCCTCTTCGGGCTCAAATGTAGTGGAAAGAGAATTTGTTGATCTCGGATCCACAGAGCTGGCAGGGTAAGCATGACCGTTCCTGCTGGTCAACGAACTTGGTCGAAGTGATGCCGAGATACGCGAAGATGAGAACGTTGCATTGGTACCGTTGGCACACAACTCATGCATTGGACACAAGTGACCCCAGGGAAGAGGCATCTTCCGTTTACGAAGAGGTCTTGGTTTGAAAGATTGTTCTTTTGTGATTGGCTTCGTAGCGTGGCGGGACGTTATCCCGGTGACTAGGCTTGATGTTCGTGCTGTTAGCGTCCTCATGGAGGCGCCAGTTCCACGCCCATAATGCGGCTATACAGAGTCAACAATGTCCAATATCAAGTGGAAGGGTGATCGATTAACAAATATGGACGTTGGAATCTCCGAGATTATTGGCTGCCGACAGGCATTGTAAGCATGCACGCAAGGTTCAATGCTCTCATTGGTGGTTTGATGTCCAAAATATCCATCATTGCCACTGGCATGTACTGGTGTAACCAAGAGATGCTGAGCCAACAGGAATGACGCAGTCCATAAGTGACTTGAGAAGACAAAGATCAACATAATCAAACATGCCGGGTCATGAAGTGTGAATCGGGATCGACATGAGAAGAGCGTTGGTTTCTACTCAAGGTACTCCAGAAAGCTTCCAGATGCGTATCGGTGCCGAGTCTATAAGTACCAGTGATTCCATGCCACCTACGCGGGAGGAAGGCCATGGAAGAATATGCGATGTGCCATAATCCAAGCCGAAGACCGGAATCAAATACAAGAGTTATGCCAAGGAGGCAAGTTTGGAGAGTTGTGTTACTACGGTACAGAAAATGAGAGAAAGGTTGTGACAGGCTGTTTGGATTACACATCATTTTCAATTCAACTGCAGGTCGGACATGCCCACTTTCGCATGCAGGTGCTATTGAAAGCATTGTTCGATTTACAGCATCATCCCTTCGCATGAAACCGACCATCACATGCGGTTTCTAAATGTCCCTGCAGACATCAGAGCCTTCACAATGAATAGGACATATGGCAGAAGAGCCTCTGTGCACCCACACTAGGTGCACAGCAAACCTCCCAACACAAGGGAAGATCTTCCGAGCCCCCCTTCCTAACTTGCAGCCATTGAGACCAACATGTACCTTGCCAACATCATCAGCTTTCGAGGGCGGTTCCGACTCTGCACAATCGCCTAAGAGGACAGGAACAAAGTCATCTAGTCCTTAGGTTATGCTGTATGTTAGCGAAGTAGTAGTTATGCACACCGTGCCGTTCCAGGCTGGGTGGAATGGCTTCAAGTTGCTCTACACAACTTGTATTTATGCCATCAATCCCTCACTGGCTCAGCTAAGCCGTAATCCCATTCCAGAGGCCGATGTGGCAGCCCTCAACGCCAGCTCTGAATCCTGTCACTTCACTACCCGTCACGTCTCAGGTCAGCCAAGGGCTAGTAACAGTGGCGCTCCACAAGGACTACAGTAGGGGCCGGGCGGCCCGCCCCCGCAGAGGCGCCGGCAATCACAGCCTACAACGGAAGCGTTAGTTGTTTCCCGAAGCCACTGGCTCAGCTTCTGCGTGTTTTACAGCGGGGAGTGAGACAAAAGCTGAGCTCTAGATCGCCATAGACCACGCCCTAATTGAACCATCCCAGGCCATCATAGCAGTTCTCAATACAGATCACCAAGTTCTCACTGACACAATTACGTCCACTGAGTCTACATTGAATTCCGGAATGTGTTTAGTACCTCAGCGGACGGCTTCAGCGGCAGATAGCTTGCTCGAGCTAGGCAAGCTAGGCTGGGGGATCCGGTCGGTCATGTTGCGGATCAGGCATTCAGCCAGCCCTCGTTCAATTCAAAACGCCACAGCGCTTCTCTAAGCCGCTGTGATTTGCAGGGCAACAGCAGCCAAGCAACTGAGCATTCTCATTGGGTTTCGTCACATCGATCAAAGTTGAAGCTGAATATTTCCAGCCCGCCACGCAGAATGAGAATTAATCATCAATCGCAAATCACGACCGTACTTGATATATCATGCCATTTTTACGAAAACAACATGATCAGCTGAAGGCTTCTATTGCTAGCCAAATATGGGAACAACATCTGCGACAGAGCGACGAAAACACAACCCTTCTTATGTAGGTAGGTGACTGGACACTTCTTCACCATTTCATATTTGAGGGAGCTTTCATCCACCCGGCCAGCTATCATTTTCCTCACTCACCACTCACCATCTCAACTGCAAATGAACTGATATCAGAGGCTTTCTACGTGTCTGAGCTTCAAGAACCAAACAAGCCGTCAACATGTCTCCATACGAAGTTGACCCCCGAGCGACTGGTGCTCAGGCTACCGCGCAGAGCAATGACTCTTATAAGTATCAATGGGCGCGTTATGTTGCGCGTCACAAGTTGAAGCAGGACACCGCTAAAGCAACCAACAAGCTACAGCATCTTATCAACGATGTCAATACTCCGCAGGTTATCGGGAACGCCCCGACAACCGTCACCGGCCTCGTTGACAAAGTGATGAACGATGGCCAAGCGGCAAGCATGATCCCTCCTCAGCATGGCCACTTCAAGGTGGGAATTGTCGGCGCAGGTGCCGCGGGACTATTCACTGGACTCGTTCTCGACTGGCTCAATGAAACTATTCAGAGACATGCCGGCTTCGGAAAGCTCAAGATTGATTACGAGATCTTGGAAGCTTCCAGTGAGGATCGTTTTGGTGGTCGACTGTACACGCATCGCTTCAGCAAGGACGGCACTCATGATTACTACGATGTCGGCGCCATGCGCTTCCCTGACAACGATGTTATGGACAGGTAAATTTCCTTTTCCTGCGCACATGCCCACCTAGTAGTTGCTGTCTCTGGTACACCTGAACTGATGCAACCTTTACCTGCTAGAACGTTCCGCCTTTTTGATTTTCTTGACATCAAGAAAGGGAAACTCGGGGAGCGAACGAGCCCTACTGACTGGCCTGTCCTCGTTCCTTACTATCTCCGTGATGATAAAGACGTCTGTCCATCTTACTTCAATAACGTGAAGAAAGTGGGAAGAGTATGGGACAAGCAAGCAGTCGATCCCTACAACCTTAATCAGGGAATTTCAAAGGACCAGCAGATACCCCCGCAGTAAGTCGCCGCAACGGGACCCTGAAGAGCGACAGTGCTAATCAAGCTGGCTTCAACCTCAGTCTTCTGAAGGAAGACCCGAGCCAAATATTCCAGAAGGCTATTCAAGGCTTCCTTGATGTAGTGAAGGAGAAGTTCCATCCAAAGGAGGCGGAACATGAGAAACGACCAAGGAACAAGGAAGAGGATGAGAAGCTTTGGAAGCTCCTCATGAAAGCGGACCAGATGAGCGTTCGGCAATTTTTACTCTCGTAAGCTTTTCCAACGTCAGAAAACAAAATACCCAGACTCACATCATTCGCGGTAGTGGTGCAAACCCTGATGGCATACCTCATGGGCCCGAGTATAGCTACAACACCATTCAATGGCTCGAGACGGCCACATAGTAAGCCCCAAGCCATTGTTCCTACATAGCACGCACATCTCTAAACAAGCTTCTCAGTGGCACCGGATGGTATGACCAAAGCTTGACCGAAGCTGTGTTGGAAACTTTGGACTTCGATGTGCCCGCATCAGAGAAAGCCAAGACCAACAAATATTGGTGGTGTGTCGACGGAGGTGCGCAGAAAATTGCCGAGACAATGCGCAAGAGTCTCAAGGACCAGTCTGTCATCAAGTACAACACTCAAGTCGTGGGTATGGATGCAAACGTCGAGCTCAACAAGCGAGTACGGAAAGAAATGCAGCTTAACATCAAGGACACCGTCACTGGCGAGACACTGGAGCCCAAGCGGTACTTCACTGTGTTCAATTCCACCACCCTAGGTGCCACAAACCGGATGGACCTCTCGAATGCGGGCCTTCTCTGGGACACGAAACAAGCAATCCGCTGCCTCAACTATGGGGCATCCACCAAAGTTGGCATCAAGTTCAAAACCGCTTGGTGGCGCAAAGAGCCCTTCAACATTGACCAAGGCGGATTAGCCCGCACGGATCTTCCACTTCAAGTCTGCGTCTACCCATCTTACAACATCGACAATGATTTGGACCCCGTCGACAAGCCCGCCGTCCTCCTGGTGTCCTATACATGGGGCCAAACAGCCCAACGTCTTGCAACTCTCATGGCCTCAAAGGGCCAAAAGACCAACGAAGAGATTCTGAAGGAAGAGACTGAGCTGAAAGATGTCCTTCTACGCGATCTGGCGTACCTCCATGCAGATGACCCGAGCAGCAAGAAGAGCTTCAAGAAGACCCTCGACCTCATCAAGGGGGAGTACGTTGAGCACCACGCCTACGACTGGTACCACGACCCTCATATGGCAGGCGCTTTTGCCTACTTTGGTCCATGTCAATTCAGCAAGCTTTACCCAGCTATCACCAAGCCGAACGCTCTTGGCCAGTTGTACTTCGTTGGTGAAGCAGCCTCTGCTCACCACGCCTGGGTTGTAGGAGCCTTGGAAAGTGTCATTCGGGCTCTGTGGCTCATGTTTGATGCGTTGCATCAGAGCAGCATGAAAGATCCGCAACTCCACGGGAAGGGCTATCCACCTTACGGATGGGCTATGCAACTTCTGAAGTCTGGTTGCGTGAAAGATGAAGGCATTGATGTTCCTTTGAATATTGATCCCCTGCCGTTCTACCCTCTTCCGGCCGAGATGCCGGAGGGCAGGAACGGGGATATTACAGGTCCACAAGCCCCCAATGACGGCGGAAATGACCCTGGACATGACCTTTTGGATCACCCACAGGAGGGGCATGACAATGATCTTGCGTGGGGGGCTGCGTATGTGGCACTGGCGTTGGTCGAGTTCGCCCTGGACAACTGGTTCATTCCCGAGGCGGAGAAGGATGACCCGAAACCTCAGTAATCACAGAGTTGCATGAATAAGGCGATTTCTAACGACCTTTTCAAAGTTGAGGTCGCGTCTCCAATAGCTCGAGTAGAATACTTTACTGTGCCGGAAGATTGATCAATACACGGCAGGAATTTCAATTTATGTTTGTAAAGTCTCGACATTTGACATACTGGCATGTTTCCTGGCTCTTGCTATGCTAGTGAATCTCTGACACAAGTTCGTTTACTGGGATAATGCTTCGCTAGGCATCATTAAAACTTATCTTACATGGAATCACTATATACCGACTCACCATTGACATCGGGATTTGGCATTTACATGTTCAAGTTATGTTCTATCGCCATTTCCACCGGGCTATCCTTTCGAACCAATCATGCTGGACTGAGGCATCCACGTTGTGAGGTTCAATGACATCCAGTCAGAGAATGCCAAAACTCTCTGAAGTCGCTTAAGCCAGCAAAAGTTGTGTTCAGAACAAGTTCTTTGCGGGCCGGAGTGTTTATTACTTGCCGAAATCCCGGACGCAATGCACAAGCGTGTTCCGACAACCGTAAATCCGCTGCGCGACGGTTTTCCAATCATCTGTTGTTCTTCGGACCACACGTGAACCTCGGCCGATCGCGCATCCGACGCAGGCTGTATCATTGACCACCTCCGCACGATCGAACACTCTGGACATTCTCGAGCACCCATAAAACTCAAGGTCTCTCTCAAACCTTTCCCATTATTGGACTCTATACCATGGCACGAAATCCCGTACTTACTTGAAAGTTCACCAAGTCATGGATTCCGGGCAATTGCGTCAAAGAACGGCATCGCGCTTGTCGGCGATATCAGGTCAACTATCAGCCCCAACCTCGCCAACGGACGCTCAGACGGGGAACATGATGCAAAACCCAGATGCCAACGGGTACCCCGAAAAGGTGCCCATCACATACTACCCCCTCAACACTCAAAAGGCGTACCGTCACAATGAGAACAGGATGAAGGACAAGCTCTACGCCAAGTACTGCCACCGGGACCTCTACCTCTACGCCGACATTCCACAGTACATCCGCGAGCAGATGCCCGCTGAAGGCATCCTCCCCATCGGCGACTCTCCTCGTCTCCTGGAGCCCGGCTACCACAAACACGAGAACGGCTGGCGGATGCTCCCAGACGGCACCGCGTACGTCACGTCTCGCACCCGCTTCCCAGGATCGACAGGAGACATGGTGCGGTGGTGGTTCTGGTGGCACAGCGTCGAGCCCGAGCGCTACGCCCTCTGGTTTCCCTACGACCACCTGAGCGCTCGCTCGACTTACGCGGACCGCCTGCACCGCACTGACCTATCTCACACGCAAAAGTGGCTCGGGTCCACGCACCGTGTGACGGAGTTCATCGGGTCGCAGAAGATGACGGTTCACATCCACTTCGTGGACCCGGCGCAGTACGGCCTGCCGTGGGATAAGCTCAAGGCCGCGGGCTACGAGGCGGCGGTGTGTGCGGAGCTGCGGGACGGGCTGCTGCCGAACCTTAAGATTGGTGACTTCCTGCACCTCTGGCGGAAGACGGAGGACGGGCTGGAGTTGCGGAGCCGGTACTGGCTTGGTGGTGGGGTTCACTACAAGGTTATGGGGATGAAGGTCGGCATCGACTATCTGGCGGGAGCTCTCGGCTTCAAGAAACGCATGGCTGGGGAGAACATTGCCTATGAGCATTTCATTCACGACCAGACTGAGTTTACCAACTTGGCCTCATTTTTGCCAGACCTGTACGGGGATTACATGGCAGGACGATTGGGAAAATAGCGAAAGTCTTAATCTTGCTCGCTATTGAGCCGGGGTTGTTGTAAATTAATGGGTTACGTCGCTTTCAGATGGAGACAGGCTGGGGCAGTGCCCAACGGGGCCTCCAGTGTTACTTCAATCTAAACAATCTCACGTTAACGCAATCTGCTGAGTAAACGCGTTACTCTATTATCATTTACTTGAAATTTGCCATGAATCTAATCTGCTGCTACTGACCAACTAGACGCAATCTATTTCTCATTGCACTTGTATTTGCAACTTATTCCGTTCCCAAAATTTCTCCACCCCTACCTAGGTACTACGCCGGCCGAAAGACTGTGTAGACAACAACGCCTCTAGCGCCTTTGCGAAAGGATTCGAGAGAACAAAGCCAAAGTAAAAAGTGTAGGTATGCGTGAGAAGAAGAAGTCCACGACAAGAGAAGTTACCAGCTGTGATGTCTCATCCTGCCCTCTTTTCTCGATCACCCTCGCAAGTCGCCACGTCCATGTCGCTATGGTGATAATCAGGTTGGCCCAAAGCCAGGGGCCACCCTGCTCCGCTGCTGTGTAAGCGACATCTCATTTGAGCATGGCGACGAATACTTGAGCCACTTACAATAACATAGTATGGCGCCAACACTAGAAACCCAACGAGAAAGAGGAGGATCTTCAACGTGTCCAGTGTTACGGTATCCTGTGCTACCCCAGAACTCTGCAGTTGTTCCGACCATGGGAGACCGGAAGCGCCGTATTGCTTGATGACCGAGATAGACATTTGTATCGAAGTCAACCCAAAAGCCATTATCCAGCCGAGAAAATTGCAAATCCGTGGAAGGATGTACCACACGCCTTGCCCTTCAACCCGTTGGCCGGGCTGCCCCCAAAAAAGCACATCGAACTCGGATAGAATGAAGACGATTCCGATTTGAGTAATGCAGAGAAAAAGACCGTCAACAGCAGTAAGTGCTGCGTAGGTTCGCTCACTCCACTTTGAAGTCGCACCCGTGCGATGGCTCATCCACATTATGAATGATGCTCTAGCGACGGAGACGAAGACGTCACTATTGTTCCGTCAGCAACGCTCCCTTAATAATCAAAGCCATAATTAGGACCTCAATGGGACCACATGTCACTTGCTCTGTACTTACGTCACATAGAGCCTTTCAAGAACCCAAAGCCAGGACTTGGAGCTTGCCGCATCGGTCTTGCGCAACCCACCAGCTTTGGCTTTCCAATTTCGTTTCTGAGATGTACTGAATAGCTTGACACCACAGGCTGCCAGTATCATGACATTCAAAGCAACTGTCGTGCCCTGAAGCCTACGATGCTGCGGCCAAAGAGGAGGGTGGTGGACGACGAACTCCGATGTCCCGTGGGGAAGGGCAGGGGTGTTGGCCACCCCATGTTCGTGAGATATCGCCAGTGGCAAAAGAATCTTCTCCATCTTCACAAAGAACATCACTTCTCAGAAGAAGCGTATCAAGTGGTAGATAACTTCATTAAAGAAGAAGCGCGATGGGCCCTCAAGTATGCCCGTCTCAGCTCAGCGACAGTTCAGTGCATTCTTGCGTACTCGCGCCTGCGCAACAAGCAGCTAAGCTGACGTCACGATACAGCACCAGCAGCTGCCTCTATTGGAAAGAGAAAAATAGCAGGCCTAGTGATGCAGCATGCCAGTAAGCGAAGTTGCCTGCATCTGCTAGCTCCCTATAAACTGCCTCTGTTGCCGCGATTCTTGCTGTCACATAGGTAGCGCCAAGAGCGACAGGCAGACGGGCGCGCTTGTCTAGGCATCATCCCTTGGCAGCAAATAATGACTGGAAAGACACACTGGGGATGAGTACGTCATATGCGAATTGAGCGCAAACTCTCTCAGGGTGCGCCGTGATAACTGTATCTCGTATAACCACTTCCAGCTTAGTTGGAAAAGAGCGAGCAATACACCTCATTGAAAGTAAGTCGATGCCCATTGCTTGATATGGAAGCGATCAGCGCCAGGCTTTCGGCTCAAGCAAAAGCAATGGGACAACGTTCGCCTGAAGCAAGGGAACGAGCCAAGAGCCATCGTGACTGAACTTCGTCTGGAGTTTACCTCAGTGAAATAGAGACGTCGTCAGCACCCAACCTCCAAGTAAACTCCATTGCCTTTTCAACAATCGCGATTTGGGCCAGAGGCGTCGTACTCAACGTGACATCTACACGAGCTCGGACACGCCAGGCGTTCATCGTATGTTTCCCCCTACGCAGAGGCCCGTTCCAAAATAACCGTCGATCCATCGCTCCCGTCTCAACTATTATGGGCTCGAGGGATATGTTAAGTCCACTGGGGTTACATCGTGACCGTCAAAGTGTTTAATTCTAATTGCATCCACGGCCTCTCGGCACCAGATGCCATCCAAATACAAGCAAGCCCGTCATCCCATGGTGGAGAAACGATTGCGTCTGCCCCTGGCGACCCCCACATGCCGACAAGCCAGCGCCACTCTTCCGCGATGTTTCGACGGCTCCCTTCCCGGGGTAAACCCCCCATCAAATCGAGATGAAACGATGCTTCACAGCGGGAAATTTACCCCTAGAACCCTGACGATCGTCAGAAACTCCCCCACTGTCAACGACAGCAACGCGTACGCCAAGAAACAAGCCTCCGCGGAACGCAATTTTGGGAGACTTTGCAATCCAAAAATTGGCATCCATCGTGGTTCTACACATGCTTCGAGAAGAATAAATAAGGTAGAGGCCAAGCTCACACTTTGGATTTAGCTTCCGCAGCCTCAGCCGCGAGCGGTCCACTTAGTTCTTTTCAGTAGCACCTTTGACATTTTCAATTCTCTTCTCTACCTAGCAATCATGGTTTCTCAATCGCTTGCGCTGCTGTTGTCCAGCTTTGCGCCATGCATCTCAGCACTCAGCCATCAGCTTCTAGTTGGAACGTTTGGAACACCATACATCTACACTCTTACCTTCGAAGATGCCGCCAAGACGCTGGTTCTGAGTGCGAACACCTCAGTAAACGTCAGCAGCTCATGGATTGCCTTGAGCGTGAGTGGCCGTCCCTTAAACCAAGTACAATTTTGTCCGAAGATGTTAACTGATACCATGTAGTACGACAAGCAAAACCTCTATGGGAACTCTTTCGAAGACAGCGGCAACAGCCAATACGTCAGCTACGCTATCGAAGACGACCTCTCAATTGGGGCTGGAACGATCATCACGGCCGGAGGAGACTGCACTGAACGATCCATCTTCGTGACCCCCGCGACCGTCTCGCCGTATGCAGTCTACGGAACACCATTTGGCGCCTGCGGAACTGTCATGTCAGTGACAGACGGAGTTCTCACGGAGTCGATCCAAGAATACAACTACTCGACGTCCTCCGGAGTCCACGGCCTCGCTTTCAACCCCGCTGGAACCATGCTGTACTCATTCGACGACACCGGCAACGCCATCTGGGTGCACTCAATTGACAACTCTACCGGGGAGCTCACGTACGTTGCGGATGTGGCTGCGCCAGTGGAAGGAGCCGATCCGAGGCACGGCGCAGTTCATCCCGCAGGCAACTACCTTTATGCCGTGCATGAAGGAACCAACGAAGTCGGTGTTTATTCCATCGATCAGACGACCGGTATTCCCAGCTACGCAAATGCTTCGTTTTCTCTCATTCCGGAAGGTAAGACTTTCATACCCGTTCTACAGTATCTCCAAAAACTGACCGGAAAATAGGTGCCAACAGCTCCGACTACTGGTCGGACGAAGTTGCAATTGCATACGGATCCAAGTTCCTCTGGGCGACATCGCGAGCCCGTGACGCCAACAACACTGGTTACATCTCAATCATGTCTTTGAACGACGACGGCTCCGTGGAGAAGCAGAACTTCCTGTCTCCCACAACCACCAGTGGCGGGTCGGCGAATGCCATCACCGCAAACAGCTTCAGCGACATGTATGTTGCGCTGACTGATAGCTCCACGGGCTTTGTTGAGATTTGGGAGATGGGCGACGGCGGTGCATCTGCAAGTGCTGTTGCTCACCTTGATTTGAATGATGGAGGGTGCTGTGGAAATGCAGTCTGGTTGAATTAGATAGATGTAGCGGGATAGTATGTGTGTGAGACTTATGTTCAAATTCTTATTTTCGTCATTAAGATGGTGATTAGTAGCCAACGCGGTTTTTAGCATCATGAAGGCTGCAGTGTATGCCGTTCGGGGTTGAACCTAAGTACGTATCCATCGATGAGCTCATTCCGGATCTACTCTATGTCCTTGACCTTGAAGACGCCATTCCATATTTTGTTACTCACTGAAGACCTATGACTTTGACAAGAAAAGAACTAACGGCCTGCACTCAACGCCCTCCGTGACGGTCTTCTGCCATGTTCCTTTAAAAATATCATTTTCGTTGGCCTTGCCATCCGATATCGCACCTGCTTAGACATAGATACGACCCCGCTCGTCTCTGCTATGTTGTTCCGGCCAGCTGATATGTTGTCTGGCAGCTCAAGTTGATAGTTCATTCGCGGAACGATGGTCAACGCAACGGACTAGTTGCATTGGCGTGACTCGTGAGCTCTGGTGGCATTGTTATTTCATTGGTGGGGCTTGTCCATGAAAGAGACGATTCTATAGAGATCCATGATCCTTCATGGACGGGATATTAATACCGGCTGGGCGAATGGGAATCACATCTTTCCGTTGCCAAATGCAGAAAGTCTTTCGGGTTTTGCCAAGCCTCTGCTTGGACAATTCCACGACTAGGACATGAAGAGACTATAAGGACTGGGTTGCACCAATTGCCATCGTGACATTGGCTTACAGCCAAGCCTTGGCATCTGGGGTATTATGCGTACCAATGAGAATTGTCCAGGAACATCTCGTATTCAATTCGGACGGGTTGTAAAACCAGAGAGATACCTCTTTTCTGTCTTTGTTATTCAAGTATATAAACTGAGCTATCGGAATAGTTGAAGTATGATAGGGTTGGTTAATCATCGAAGCTAGATCAGATTATTGTTTGTCAAGTCTCACCAATCCAAGAACGATGTTCGGCAAATCCATCCTCGCAGCCGTAGCTGGTCTTGCAGCTCTTCCCACGGCTTTTGCCTGCTTGGGCTATGAGGGAGGCCTCCCCACTCCTACCTCGACGAAGCAGATCTCTGCTCCGATCTATGTCCGGTCTGGTCAGGTCTTCGACGGAGGCTGGGCCAAGTACGATAGAAACCCTACGTCTTGCAATGGGCAGCAAGAGGGAGGTCCGTGAACACGTACTTGTATTCTCTTCGAGATCACCTCCCATACTAACTGGCAATCACTACTTAGGCGAGAAGGATACAGCTTTCGTCCTCGAGAAGGGTGCCACGCTCAGAAACGTAATCATCGGCAAGACCGCTGGCGAGGGTGTTTACTGCCTCGGGGGCGGTTGCAACATCGAGTTCGTGTGGTTCGAGGATGTCTGCGAGGATGCCATCTCGATCGTAAGCCACCCACAACAAGAAACCGTGAGCATTGGCTGACTGTGGATCAGAAAGAGGACAAGGCTGGCGATGTGACCTGGATCGTTGGCGGAGGAGCCTATCACGCTTCCGACAAGATCATCCAGCACAACGGATGCGGCAAGGTCAACGTGAGTACATCCTTCACCCCGCATGTCGCCACTGCTGACTTGCCTTAGATCATCAACTTCTATGCGGAAGACTACGGAAAGGTCTACCGTTCTTGTGGAACTGTGAGTATCCATTCCGTCTAAACCATGTTGCACAAGCATCTTCAGATAAGATGACTCTATGAGAGCCATACTGACACCATTTAGTGCCAGAAGTGTGCGCGCGAAGTCTACGTCGAGGGAGTCACCGCCCGTAAGGGAGGTGAAGTTGTCGGAATCACCAAGTCCAACGGCGACAAGGCCACCCTCAAGAATGTCTGCACTGACGCGAAGACGCCCTGCCAGAACTACAGCGGTCCTGGCGTCAAGGACGGCGCATGCTAAATGCCCTCGAGAATGTTTCATCATCATCTACCTAACGATGTCAAGTGATGAGGCGCTTTTCTTGGGCACAGTTTGGCACTGTCTGTTCGATGATCTTGGATTACTTCGTAACCACATGTAAATACTTCTTCGCACATAGGCTTAGTCTTCTTTGATGAACATATCGATCACTGGAATTTGTACATGATATTAAATTTCCTGCTGATGCTCCATGGGGCCCTGCCCGCCGGCTATCTATGCGGAATCAGTTTACTTCGTCGCAGTGAGAGTTCCGTTAGTGCAAGGAATGCCGAGGGTCTTGTCGTTCTCCAATCCAACACAAACCATTTCGCCTGCACTGCCATCCTACAGGTTCGTTAGTTTATCCATGATGAGGACGTTGGGTTCGGATTACTTACCGCAGCGACGAGGGTGATGTCCGAGAACTTGAAGTCCTGGCAATGGGCAGCATCTTTGCAGATGATGTACATTGACTTCTTGGTGGTTTGCTCTGCAGACCAGTTAGCGAGTGCTTAGACCTCCACTCGGGACAAACCGAGGACCGCCGATTGAGGCTTACCAAGAGTTGAGCTCCAGCATGGGCTACCAACGCAGCTACCATCCTTCAGGCTGCTGCTGGTATGGGCGGTGATTCCTTCCCAGCGGAAGTTCTTCGCATAGGCGGCGAGTGAAGCATCCTTCCCTGCGGCACCCTTCTCCTGGTCGACGTAGTCCTCAATGAAGTGGATAGGGTAGCTGGTGTTGACAATGGTCATGTTGCGCCAAGTGACGTCCGAGATGTTGCATGTCGTGCCGACTGAGCCCTTGAAGCGAGCTCCAAGAAGCGAATCGTGGATCTCGGCGTTCTCGAAGAGGTACTGGCTGCCGCTTCCCGAGGCACAGGAAACGGAGATGCCGTGGGTTCCGTAGGCCTTGATGTTGCGCATGGTGACGTTGACAGCCGGCGGGGAGACGTTGATGATGTCGTCGCCGTTCCAGCTCGTCCACCCGTCAATCACAACATCGGAAGCGCTGACGTCGATGCCGTCGGTGTTGAAGGGGAACCCGTTGGTGGAGCGGGCGTCGAGCAAGGTGTCCGTCATGTAGACATCCTGTCCGCCCATGGAGAAAGTCCAGGCGACGGGGTTGATGACCTTCATGCCGCGCAGGCGCAGGCCCGTGACGCCGAACGAGAAGAAGTGGGGGCGTCCATTGTCGCTGCTGTCGTTCTTGTTGGACCACCACTTGTCGCCGTGGCCGTTGAAGTAGCCGCCGCCGGGGGCGCCGGTGATGGTGACGCCCTTGCTGTTGGCGATGGTGATCCAGTGGCCGGGGTACGCCGTCCTGTTGCCGACGACCGCTGAGACCACGGCGGGGTCGTCTGAGAGGGTGAGGTTGCCCTCGACCGAGAACTCAACGTTCGACAGGCCGGAGAACTTCAGAGGGGTAAGCAGAGTGTATTCCGTGCCGGCGCTGAGAACGACGCGGGAGTTGCTGCCGCATGACTTGACAGTCGAGGCGATGGTGGGCGAGGCGTCGCCGGTGGTCTTGGGCACGACGCAGGTCTTGAACTGGTCCTTGCCCAAGGTCTCCGGCAGCCAGTAGCCAGAGGCCACGGAGGCGAGGAACGAGAGTTGTAGCAAAGTGCTTTGCATTGCGGTAGTGACTGTAAGAAACTGGAAACCCAATAGTCTTGGCTGTTAAGACGAACGGGATCCCTCTTGGCGTTCTTCTCTAAGCTTTTTATGTTCCGACTGTTCGGCTAAAGCAAGAACGGCGCAAATATTGGCCTAATAGGTTAAATTAGCCCTCCTGTATCTGAAGTCCATGGGACGAACTCTCGCCCCCATCTGCCCGCGCCATGAGTAGCTCTTGTGCCGAATAAGGCCAAAATGCAAGGATGACAGCAGAGTTTCCAGGCCCGAACGCCTAGACTGCTGTGCTTAGGGGAGTCTGTGCCTGCTGTGAGCTGTCTAGTTTTGGGGAAGACTCGCTGGAGAAATGCGATCCCCGCGACCGACGGGAGCCAAGAAAGTGTCAAGATCCAAGTCGGGCAATCTAAAAAGCTTGTCTCATCACCCTTCCAACATGGGTGCACGATCTCGTCAATACGAAAAAGATTGCCCGCAACCAAGGGTCAATAGTCGTATGGCAATATGAATGTTTCACCTAGACTGAACCTTGACATGACTCTGCCTTCAGTTTCAACACTGACGTTACCGCATTAATCTCCCATGACTCCGCCTCATCCGCGACGCTGCCGATATCCGGACTGTGGGCCGCATTGCATTTCCGTTTGCCATCTTCAACGGGCCACGGGGGATTTTGCGCCGATGTACCTTGATGTCAACCTCACTCTATGAGGAGTCAGTCTCCTTGGTAACAACACATCACTTTACAACTGACGTATCTTGCTAGTACCAATGACGGACGCCACATGCCAGCTCATGCTGAGCTGCAGGGTATTCAATGATTGATAAACAACAGTCTTGATTCCATGTACGATGAAAACATTGCTACTCCCCCTTAACCCAGCCGTCCTTTTCGTTCTGCTCCTTGCTACGCTGGCTCCATGCCGGAGCAACGTCGACACCATCCTCCTCTTCTTTATCGCCCTGCTCCTTGGTCTCGTGGACTGTCGTCGGCTTGTGTTCAGCTGGCGAGTAGACCGTGTACAGGATCAGTGGCGTCGGTCCCTTGTTCAAGAACTGATGCTTCGTTCCGGCCGGGACAATGACCATATCGCCCGCCTTGACCTCCTGCTCTTTACCGCCGACCTGAGCGAGACCCTTGCCAGATGTGAAGGTGAGAATTTGGTCGACAGTGTGTACCTGGTGGCACCGTTAGAAAAGTCTACTCAGTGTGACTGCTCTCGGGGTTCATCGCACCTCTTCGCCAATGTCTCCGTCTACCGGAATGGTCATAAGCACCAATTGGGAGTAGAGACCGGTCCAAAGCACGCGCCGAAACTCCCCCGACTCTGACGGCAGCGCCGTGGTCATGTCAGGGAAGTATTGCATCTCATGCTTGGGGGGATCGCTGGAGGGAGTGGAAAATCGAGCCATGTTGCTGACGTGGAAGAGACACTTCTGGTGGACAGGCGCAAATGGAAGGGCTTTTCTCAAAGAAGCTGGGGAAATTTTGGGAAAGAATGGATAGCTCTGATTGAAAACATGAATGCAGATTGTAGGTAATATACCGATATCGAGCAGCGATCCGCCATTCGAATGATATATTGACGTTCATAAATAGCCCGGTCAAACTACATCATGGTGTGGTGATGCTGTACGGGATAGATACGTCATCGATCGAGCAGACCCAGTCATCGTTCAAATCCCGTCAGGGTTCTCGTGCCCCTCACCAAAGTGCGCATATCTAGCAAAGCCAATTACTGTCGGTGTATGACGACTTCCACTCGTTGTCGTCGAGGCCTAGAACCACGTCCGAACGTGGATTAGGCAAAGCATCGAGATAGTAGAGGTCGGCTCCGATATAGCCGAGACGGGTGGGTCCAACCGGCCGGAGTACCCGGAGGGCCGCCGGGATCATCTCGGAATGTTGTATTGTTTGTAGATTGTTGACGCTAAAGTCTTTGACGCAAATGGGTTTTTATTTCAACTTTTCTATCGGCTTCTCAGGGTTGAGCCTGAGTTGGGGGCGAGGCATGTTGAATACCGTACTTCTTTTTGAATGACAGCGAAAATGACAGAAAACGAGCGGCCGGCCGGATCAGCACTCAGCTTCAACCGGCCAAATCAAGACACAAATAAAAAACACTGAGGCAAAACTCAGCAAGAAACGAATCGAGAGATCCACACATCCCTCATCACCGATAACTTCACCGCAGGCGTACTCCTCACCGAGCACGCCCGCTCTTCTTTCTCACTCACACACCCTTCCCAAGCAGAACCAAATTAGCCACGTTCATGACCGCCATGATAAGCCAGGTCAAGATCGCAAAGGCCGCAGTGTACCACGAGTTCGCCATCTTCACCACATATCCTCCATCTCTGGTGCTGGAGTCCTCCTCATCGGAGCTAGTTCGGAATCGAGCACCGCCGGCGCGGATCGTCATGTACTTGTTGCAGCAAGTGAAGTAGATCAACGGGGCCGTGACGAACGGAAGCACGACGCTGAGGACAACCTGCGAAGCATCCAGGGCCTGGCTGATTCCCTTGCGGCCGACAGCTCCAGCGATGATGACGCTGGGGATGATGCTGATGCTGCGGGTCACCAGCCGTCGCAGCCAGGGCCGCATCTTCCAGTTGAGGGACCCCTCGCTGACCATCTGGCCCGCAATCGTGCAGACCACTCCGGCTGAGATTCCGGAGAGAAGCAGGGCGAGGGCGAAGACGGTCGCTGCCCCGGGAGAGATGGAGTCTTTGAGGAGCTTGTGGATGCTGAAGATGTCGGCGTCGGGGGCGTCGGGGTTGTTATACAGAGAGACGCCGGCGACGATCAGAATGGCCGAGTTGACGAACAGCGCAAAGGTGAAGAGCGAGATGCTCAGCTCGGCGATGGAGACTTTGAGCGAGTGCTTGATGGCTCTCGCGGATGGCACGTAGTAGCCCTTGTCGGTGTTCCCGTCTGCGATGTCGGCCTCGTCTACTCCGGGAGGAAGGAGGTTGTGCTTTGTGTCGTACTCGCGAAGACGGGGTTGGACGATGCCTGAGCCGAGGTAGAGGCTGTGAGGCATGACTGTCGCGCCCAGAATGCCGCAAGCTTGGTAGAGACTGGAACGATGTTAGCGACGCGGCTATGGAATTGCAAGAGTGGCATCGTACCCCTTGGCTTCGACGATGGCATGGGAGGGCAGGTATCCTTCAAAGACATCTCCAACAGGCGTCTCTTGAATGAGAGACAGCTGGATACAGAAGCAGACGACTACCGCCATAACCAGCCCGACGATGAAGTATTCGAACGTTCTCAGGCCTTTCATGGACCCATGCGGGCGGTAGAAGAACAGGATAACCATCACATCCAAGATCGAGATGGCGCAGCCAGCTACCAGTGGGATGGCAGGAATCAGGAGGTTCAATCCAACAGCAAAGCCAATCACCTAATGAGAACGTTAGTTATGATTATTCTTTGATCAGAGGAACTAGGTTGGCAAACCTCCGCGATGTCGGTTGCGATGATGGCGACCTCTGCAAAGACATACAGGACATAGTTCAACCAGCGAGGCAAGAAGGCCCGACAGGCTTCAGCTAGGTTGAGCCCAGTAACGGTGCCCAGCTTGATGCAAAGACTCTGAAGGAAGATAGCAAACAAGTTGGCCAAGAGGACGATGAAAAGTAGTCGGAAGCGATAGGTTGCGCCGGCGGCGACATCCGTGGCATAGTTTCCAGGATCGACTATTCACATCCAAACCCGTCAGTTCGCAATCTCAACACTACCAGAATGCAAGACATCAGGGGGCGGCGTTGGGTGTCTTACTGTACGCGACGGCAATCATGAAGCCCGGCCCCACGAAGGAGCCGAACTTCATGAGCGCCTTCTTCGCCCGAGCCACCAGATCCGAATGCTCCTTGTCGTCGTGCACAGTGCTTGTAGGGGACGGGGGGATCTGCGAGTGAGCGTGAGGGAGAGGGGCCGCGCCGGCCCCATCTCCCGAGGGTCGACCAAGAATGATTGTCTTGGCCGAAGAGCCCCCCGGCGCCGGGCCGCCGTCTTTGTCCCGGCTCGGGTCAGCTCGGGCTATGTCGGCGTCATCGGCGGCGGATTTATCCTGGCTACTGCCCGCGCTCAACTGCCTGGCATTCACTGTGCCGTTGAGGTCTTCGTTCGTGGTCAAGTCATTGGAAAGCGGGTTCGGGCTCTGGTTGTAGCCCTCCCCTTCGTAGGGCTCATCGGTTCGCGACGGGCGGTTCATGATGATGAATCTCCCCTCCCTAGGTTTCCTTGTGGTTTTCGACTGTGCAAGAGCGAAGTGCGGTGAGTGTCGGGAGAAATCGTAGAAAGTGTTCTTATGGCGTCGGGGATGCCGTGTTACCCGGCCCCCAGCTAGTTTCACCACGCAATCCCACTGATCGGATGGCCGAGGCCGCCTGAGTCAGCTGCCTACCGGACACGATCGGATGACATTTAGCTCACTGCGGGGGCTGGTAGCGAGATAAGCTTCAGATTCCATCGCGACAGCAACACTATCTGAAAGACGAGTTGAAGGTCAAAATGAAGCACAGACTATTGAACCCTTAAGGCTCAATAAGATGTCATTAGATCCGAATCACTGCGTAGCAAATCATGGTTGAGAGAGACCCTCCCCCTTGGTGCGCAGATCATCTTTCACAGTCTCATTGGTCAATGATCCTGCGCCGTAGTCGCACATGTTCCCGTGCGGAGAAGTCGATGAATTGGGAAGCTCGCTGACAGTCGCTGGTCATGCCGGCAGCTTAGCGGCGCAGCCTGCCGTATCGCAGCGCCACCAAAGTTCCGTCCTGACAAGTGATAAATCGAGTTATTTCTTGGTGTTTGTCTCGCGCATCTCTTGGCTTTGTTGCGATGTCAACTATTGACAACTCGAATCCCGATCATCAACCTAAGCTGCTATGGCTGAGTCATTGACGACTTTTCAGGGCAACTGTCACTGCGGGGCCAACCGCTACGAAGTGCAACTCCCCGAACTGCCCCAGCTCGTCATCTGCGACTGCTCGCTTTGCGCGAAGAAAGGCTATGTCTGGGTCTACGACGCAGAGGATAATCTGGAAGTTACGAGGGGATGCAACTCAGAATTACTGACTTCGTACACTTCAAGCAGTGGAGAGGGACTCCAGCATGAGGTTAGTGGTGCTAGTCGGCATGGAAGGAAATGGCACTAATCACAGTGCACGATAGTTCTGCTCCAAGTGCGGTACAGGCCTGTTCGGAACCCACACATCCGGTGTCCAAGGCGGCAAGAGAGGGATCAACTTGCGTCCCCTCATTTCTGGCATGCCACGCATCTTTTTGAAGGGCAAGGAAGTTGTGACTTTGGATTCGTCAGGGAAACCAATTGCTTATCCTGGGAGTCTCAGGTTTGTTGTCAGAGCCTTCACGAGAACTATACTGCTCCGCAATGCTCACACTGTTTCAGTGTCGTCGAGACTCTTTCTGAGTCGGTGTCGTCGCCACCTAAAGTCAACGCAACGCCACCAGAAGCAACCGAAGAGCATCCTAAGCTCTACACTGGGTCCTGCGACTGTGGAGATGTACAACTCGCCCTCAGAAGCAAAGTCCTAACAGAAGTCGAGATCAGGGAGGACAACTGCAGCATCTGCGTCAGAGTTCGTGACCTTCCCCTTCTCTGTCTGTAGTTGGAGATGTTAACATGGTTCATCCATAGAACGGGTTTGTCGGCGTTTATCCCCACCAATCTCAGGTCACGATCATTGGCAAAGAACACACCCAAGAATACCAATTTGGCCGCAAATTTAATGGCGCGCCTTTTTGTAAAACTTGCGGAGTTCACTGCTTCGGAAATCTGTATGGTCCCCCGCAGTCAATCATTGACAGACTGCCAGAAGCCAAGAAGGAGTTTGTCAGGAAGCAACTTCAGGTTCAACCACTGAACGTCAGGACCCTGGATAATGTGGATTGGAAGGGGCTAGACATCAAATGGGCCAACGAGGGCACTGACGGATACACTCTCGCGGACTGAGTGGTATCAGTGGGAGCCGCAGTTTTGCTTGCGTGGGGGCATGGATATAGCGATATGAGGCGCACAACGTCCTGCAATCCTTCTTATCTTTCTTGCAGATGGACTTCTTGGAGACTGACTTGATAGGTTGGGCTGACAAACCACCCAGTATGCACAGTACTTCTATCCGAGTCCCAGGCCGTTCCGGCTTCCCAGCAATACCAATTGCCTGAATCTGACATGGTGGTACAACAGGATCTTTCTTCATGGCTTATGGTCGCCACAGCCTGCCCAGGTGTCCCCTCTGCCACGTCAGTCCATTCTAAAGCAGTTTGGATGTATCAGATGAGCTTTTTGTCCACTGTCTGTTGCTCCATATGCTTTCGTTAAATGATTTGCTCTGACGCATAACTTCCAACATTACACCTAGCACATTAGATGATCTAGCTACCTATATTGCTCTACCAACTTCTCTTCCATGTCTAGATGGCACGAGCCCACGTGTATACGACCAGACGTGGTCGTCACGGGTGGAATTCCTTGCTGCAGGTGGTGCTATGCTGTCGCGTGTATTGACGACGTCACATTCGCACCTCCTCTTTCAACCACAGGTCAAGCCTACTCCGGTGACGACAACGGGAGGTACCAACTACATTGGCCAAAATGTGTCGATTACATTGGTCAAGATGAGTCTTCCAGTGCAGTGTCAGCCTTCTTGCCAAGTTCAACAAGGGACGTGGCAGGCGATCAACAGGAACACCCGAAAGATCATGAAGGGTCCTCGCCATCTCAGTCCCTCCCAAACAAGATTCAGGAAGTCGCCCAAGTCCCCAAAGGACGAAATAGTACGAAAGACGAATCGTATCGGCCCTCGAGATGTTACCCAATATTCTGGTCAAACGACGAGATCAGGCTCCTGGAGCTAGATTCCGACACCAGTGACAGCCTACTTCACGGAGCCTTCATCAGAGTGGAGCTTGGGTCTGAGCAAGCTCAATATGAGGCTATCTCTTATACTTGGGCGGACGCATCTGGAGACTCGACTCGATGCAAGCCCATTTTTATCGGCCCATTTTGGGACATTATTCCTATAACACGGAATTGTGAAAACGCGCTCCGGAGCGTGCGGATCTCTACCGGCCTTCCCCGCCGCATCTGGATCGACTCCATCTGTATCAACCAGGATGATAAGAAAGAACGATCTGCGCAAGTGGCGCTCATGCCACGTATCTATGCTGGTGCTGCTGGCGTGTTGGTCTATCTTGGAACGGCCACTCGGGAGAGTGATTTGGCGATGGACACTATCGCTCATTCCGAAAACCATGACCGATGCATACATCAAGGTCGACGCATCGGATTATGCGAAAAGTGCCTCCGAGCTGTTGAAAACCTGTTCCAGCGGCCCTTCTTCTCAAGATTGTGGGTGGTGCAGGAAGTTACGCTCGCTCAATCGTCGACCATCTTTTGCGGGTCAAAGTCTACATCTTGGCCACCGCATCAAATTGCCGACTACCTCTACTCTTCGTCTTGGAGAAAGTCTTACGAGTACTCTTCCTCTTGGAAGAAGTCTTATGAGCAAAGTGGCGGTGAGCCTGGACGTGCACTGCTCGGACTCATGGTTGCTACCAGCAAAAGCGTTTGCAGCGACAGGAGAGACCGTGTTTTCGCCCTTTTGGGAATGCTGCACGGGTTGGAAGCGGGAGAAATCACTGCAGATTACAGCCTCACACCCCAGGAAGTCAGCATTGGCATCGCTTCATTTCTGGTGCAGAAATGTAATCGTGGCCGAGATGTTCCCCTGTGGGCCGGTGTCAATCGAGTCAAGTCGCGACGATTGCCCTCTTGGGTGCCCGATTTTGTTGAGCCTCTCAACCCCGACGGAAGAATCATGGGTCTTATCCAAAGGTCAGATACAATGTCACGCAATGCGGAGGTTCGAAACAAGAGGCTATTTCTCCCGTCTCCTCGTCAAACCACTGTTCAAATACATGCTCGAACAGCATCCTTGTGTCTCACCGCGGTCAAGCTCTGCAATCTCAGAAGCTCGTTCAAGCCATTTGGGCCTGGTTTAAACGCTGAGCCGTTTGTACGACATGGATCTACCCAAAGAGCAATCATAGTGGTTCCAAAAGCCCCCGACGGTTTCAAGAATCGGTCAGGTTGGTTAAGCATAATCTCTCAGCAAGACGGGCTATACTGGCTCCACGGTATTGAGGGATTTGCCATTCTGCGACCGAACGTGGACCGAGATAGCTACAGCCTTATCTGCGGCTGTGACGTCTATTTCGAGACGGTTGAGGATCCGTATGGAAAACAACAAGATACACGCGTGCTACCAGATCACAACTGGACCATGTTGCTGCAGCCGCTTTCGGGTTCCGATGAAGAAACTTGTGCAGAGCAACTTCAAAGACTTTTCCGTGATGTTTCACTTCATTGGGGAACTGCGGGACTCCGCAGAAAGCGGTGGTTTGATGTATCGGCCACGGAGCTTCTTCTCAACGTTGCCTTTATGTTGCAGAAGTCACCACGGCAAGCGGTGAAGCTGATGTGGCAAAGTTGGCAAATACTGGAACGACGTCTTTTGCCGCTCTTCCACAGTGACCAAGGGCTTCATATCATCCTGAAATGTCTTGAACCTGGCGTCAATCTACGTTGTGGTACTGAGGACGACGGCAGACCCAAAGAGATTTATGCATTTCAAGACTGCTATATGCAGTCATTCGAACCTATTGCAGCACTCATATGGTCAATCCTGCCTTCCAGAGAGCTACAGGTCCACGATGATGAGGATCCGGAAGTCTTCCAAACGTCGAGCACACGAGTCATGAAAGACCTCAAAGACTGGGCCGATCTGACGAGGAACCTCTTTTCAGCACTTGATACTCCTCCGAGCGTCTCTAAAGATATCGCAGCTGTTTTCCATTCCATTATGGTACGTCCAGGAACAGTGGAAAACCAAGTGGCTAAGCTTCACAGAAAGCTTGCAGGGCACAGAGCTACTCAATGCCACGCGGCATCTGCTGTCTTCGTTTCGGCTATCGATGAATCCGAGATGCGGGAACATTAGCGAACCACTATTGTCTCTAGTCACTACCGCATACACAAAGGCTCGGATGAAGCATTTGCTCTGGGACTGGTCCCTCTTCAAAATCGATATGGTCAAATGGGAAATATTCTGGAAGACCATGGACGAGGACACGTGGCTGAGATCATGGCGTGTGAATGATGGCGGGCATCAACTTGAGAGAGATATACGGGAACGTTCCCAACAGGCGTCGAAATGTTTGATGTCTGTTCTTGAACCACCCGAACCTCGGATGGCCACCACTCTAGAGGAACAGATGTATCTTCGCCTTCGCCTTCGAGAATTCGATTTCAATATCGACTCCTCCGTGATGGTGAAGATCAGATGACCCGACATGTCGTTGACTCGATCGAGAGTCACATTCTTGTCAGCAGGGATAAGAGGGAAGCGGACAGAATTGAGTGTATTTCTTCACAGCATGACTTTGGATATAAATATCTACTGGGCTCAGAAATTAGTTGGCGTTTTTCCCTTCTTTCTGTTTGGACAATCTGATTGTAGTGAGGTTCGCATTCATGCAGCTGCAAGCCGCTCAAAATCCCAGACTGAGAAGACGTTTAAACCCGATAACATCTGTCTAGGATGCCCTTCTGACTGGATTGAGAACCAATACTGTTTGGTCAATATCGTCTGGCCAGCTTTAAGCAACTGAGTAATTCAGGCGCACGGGAGTTGCATACGAATGCTGGCTGTCTCATGTTGTAAGCCTAAAGTGTGTGATTCACTAGCTCAACGTACCCATGCTCTGTTTCTCAGCCCATCCTCTTTCAGCTTTCAGCTCAGTCCAGAAACGGCAACTCTAAACGAACCATGCATGGGAAATATTGATTCTAGGCAGCCTCTACCTGTCCCTCTTCATGCACCGAAGCAACTTTAAAAGTTGGGTGTGTCCCAAGTCACTTACCAGCCGCTCCCGATCATTCTCTGCAATCAAATGATGGGACGGCAGAGACCCCATGAAGAGAATGCCCAGAACTTACAACATACCCCTTGATGGGGAAAAGAAGCAAATACGTCTTCTCGAGCTTCAGTCAGCAGCATGTCATGATGCGCCGATAAACTGCATTCCGAAGGTTGTGTCGCTCCTGGATAAACCCATCTACACCGCCTTGTCCTACACTTGGGGAGCTCCTACCGACAAGTGCGCGATAACATTTGATGGTGACGTTGACTTTCGCGTTCCCACGAATCTCGTTGAGTTCCTTCGCCAAATCAGGGCCAGCGACTCGGCCAAAGTCATTTGGGCAGACGCTATCTCCATCAACCAGGACGACAACGCACCAGAGAAGAATAGTCAGGTTGCCTTGATGGATAAGATCTACTCGCGAGCCGCCGAGACCCTGATTTGGCTCGGGGGAGCAGCAGACGACAGCGACCTAGCAATGAACGCCATTCACAGACTCCATGTCAATAACATTTGGAACATCACTGCCGACACACTCAGCGCGCAGGAGTTTAATGCCATCGCGGCATTGCAAGCTCGAGGATGGTGGTCCCGCACATGGGTTATCCAGGAAATCCTGCTTTCGCCCAAGCCTGTCTTCCTCTGTGGTACGAAGACAACATCAGTCGAGGCATTCATTCACCTCGACGACTTGCGGCGCGGATATCATCGCCCAAGCGGGGACTACATCGACAATGCAGAACAGCCTTCACGATTTCGAATTACTCAAAGCCCGTTCTCCGTGATCTTGACGGACTATCCGGAGGACAAACAACGTGTCCAACAGGGCCAGGTGTACTTGAGTGAATGGACCAAAGTGACTAATACCTTCTACGCCACCGACCCCCGGGACAAGATCTACGGGCTTCTCGGCATTGGTAGGCAACAGCAAAGGACAGACCTACTGCCAATAATGCCGGATTACCGCAAGGACGTAACTGTAGCAGACGTATTTGCTCGGGCGACGGCGCGCTTCATCTTAGAATGGAATCATCTGCTGCCTCTTCAGTTCAACGTTGACGATGTCGACCCGAATCTTAATCTCCCCTCCTGGTGCCCAGACTACTCCAACCGCGAGGATAGAGAGAAGAGAGGCTATCAAGCCTTTGGAAGTGTATTCTTCGCCAGCGGGCCCGATCTCAACATGTCCGTCGGTGCGGCAAGCCTGTTTCCGCAATCTGTGTCGTCAGATATGAATATGAAAGTGATTCACCTCAGTGGTTGGATTATTGACACCGTGGTGTACGCAAGCGAGAATCCATATCTGCGACCATACGCAGGTAGCGATGCGGTGGAGAGGGCACAAAATGTTCGACAGAGGGCGAAACAGACGCGGCTCAATGTTCTGAAGTGGGAAGAGGAGGCAAGACAGCGCTTGTCAACTCAAAGCCCGTATGGGCCGAGAAGTGTAGACGATGTCTTTTGGCGTGCCCTCATGGCTGACCGAGATTTTCGATGGAACCTGGTTCCAGACTCTTGGAAGCAATACTTCGATATCTGGCTTGCCCGTGCCCCGTTACCGCCACCTTCGTCGACCGCTGAAGATCCGGAAACCGAGGACGAACGGGAGGAAAGGAGAAGGGTTCATGTTAAGCCTTTCACCGATTCAGCCATTTCACGCACTCATGGTAGGGCTTTCATAATCACAGCTAGTGGATATATGGGCCTTGCCGCGAGCAAGACGCGTGTGGGTGATACGGTGGTAGTATGTCGAGGCAGCCATGTGCCTTACGTGTTGCGGTCTCGCAAGGACGGGGAAGAGTGGACATTCGGGGGCGAGTGCTTCGTTATGGGAATCATGGAAGGACAAACTGTCGCAAACCATCAGCACTCGTCGTTTGTAATTGTGTAACGGGATTCCATTGTCAGTTATTGAGTTGCTGAGATTTCCTTGGCTAAGACATGTCGCAATATGTTTTCAGGAGGTTTTTGAATAAATGGAGTTGGATTTATTTTGTGATTTAGTCTTATCTGAACGTTCTGGACTACTTGCTCAGTAATAAAGTCGTTCACAGTGTTATAAGCCGAGGGCCATTCATCATTTCCTAACAGTTCTTGCAAGAACCCACAATGCAACAAGAAAAACACCATGTCTGTTCCACATCATTTACTTCACAAGTCACGAGGATCCCGATGTGACTTTGCTTCTCCTCCGTGACCCTGGGCTGTTTCATGCCTCGGGAATTACGCGTCAAATATGTCCGACTTGTGAGCCTTGATCCATTGAGCAAACGTCGTTGGCTCTCTCCCTGTGTACTTCTTCATGTTTGCGGATGCCTCCTTGTAACGGTCGGCGGGGTATCTCGCCGATGTCTCCTCTCCCTCCAGCCAGTAGTCCGCAAGGTTGCGGGCCAACGGTGGAGGAACATGGCGTTGACGCGCAAGGAATTCGTCTTCCCCGATCTCCTTGATTTTAATCTCCCGACCAAGCTCTTTGGCAACAATCTCCCATGCCTCCCGCTGAGACAGCAGATCGGGGCCACAGAGCGGAATAATCTCGGACTCGGTCGTTGGCCGTGCCAGCTTTGCGCCAGCAACAGACCCAATATCTTCGGGAGCCAGGTAGTCGCTGACTGCCCCTGGTCTCAACAGGTAGACCTCGCCGTTCTTAACGTCCTCGGCTTCCGAGCTAATGTTGCTGCTGAAGTACATTGGCCGAACGATGGTGCTTGGCAAGCCGGTCTCCACCAAGGAGACCTCGGCTCTTGCATGGAGCGACGCGATGGCATGGTTTGCCGCCACGGCGGCATCCCTGTCCGGATAAGCCGTGTATGACGAGAGGAAGACGATGTGTTGTATACCCGCCTCTTTCATTGCGCCAAAAGCCGACTTCATGGAGTCTTGGGCTTGGGGAACCACGTAGGTGAATGCAACAGTTGCTCCTGATTTAGTGATGGCGCTTCGAATGGAATCCGGATTGAGAAGATCGGCTTCAATGCGTGTGAAGTTGCTCTTCTCCTCCAATTCCTTGGAGAGGCCTGGGATCGGCTTTTGAATGTTGCGCAGGGCCAGGAAGATGCGAGCGCCACGTGAATGAGCCTCAATGGCAGCGGCTCTTCCAACGGCGCCGGCTGCGCCAAAGATGATGACAGTGGGTGTTGATGATGTCATGATGGTGTATAGAATTGTATGAAAGGACTTGAAATATAGAGTTGTTTGTAGTAGAGGTTAGGCTGTAATTGCTGCTTCTACTCTTTCAGGACGAGAAGAACAACACAGCAGCCAGATCATTTATACTTGGTGTCGACATGCCAATGTCGTTGATTCATCCATGTCGGCCGCCGGTGCTTGACTGTCCCGACAAGTCTATTCCATCGGCTTTATTTCAAAGACAAGCTAGAAAGCCGTTAAATCCGCCATGGCGTTGAATCCGAGCGGGCCAATGGTGGGGCAGGATAACATGCCGCTTAATAACGCCAGTAAACTTAACGTCGGAAAGTCGGCACCTCAGCCACCGTCTTCTGGCTGGCACCGCTGCTCCTTCTCGGACCTGTACAACATACTGCTGCATCGGGAAGGGATTGGCATCGACAGATATGGAAGCCTTCAGCGGATTCATGTCAAAGTCGCACTGCTAAAACGTTTGAGTGGGATTAACAGACGCTAATTCCTCCACGAGGCAGACAGACGACTAATTAAGCCACTCAGCCATCATCTCCACCAACGTGTCTGTTCCAAGCCCCCGTACCCGTGTCCGTCTCCGTAGGAATCGTATCAGCCTCATGAGCGAGAGGTGAAGTTTCCGCGGGTTTGTCTGGACAAGGACCCTTTCGACAGGTTGTGCGCGTTCTCCGACGGATTCTAGCCAACTGGCAGCTTTCTCGAATGCTGTGAACACCGAAGAAGTTGCCCTACAAATCCTGGTATAAGCGTATCGTGACCTTTCGAGTTTAGTTGGGGTTAGGAAAATTTCCATGAGTTTAGCCACGGGTACCCTTCCATATCAGGAATGAGCATAAAATAACGTTCACTTGAGCATGATTTTATTGTATTCGAGGTAGCTTATGCAATGTATAGGTGGGAGGTTTGGTTTGAGGAGCGCCACATATTTCTTCAAGAGCCAGCCTTCAACTATCAGCATATCTGTTTATCCTGTACTCGGTACTACTACGATACGCTTACGAAATACATACCCTACTTATCGAATACGTTGCCCTACTCGAATAAAAAGTAGTACTTTCGACTAGCCTTGCCGACCGCTGATTTTCATATGTACTGTAATAAAGTCTGCTAAGAAAGCAGTAGACATATATAGGCAGTATCCTCCTCAGTAGCATTTGCTTCCTTTCCCCATGTCCTATGTTGGAGCAGTCTTCACAAAAGGCCATCAAAACAGTATCTACGACCACTCATAGAGATCAACGCTCTGGTCAACGGTCGCAACTTGACTGTGGGTCGCTCATGAATCGCTCAGGCGGCGTCGCCTCCGAAACCCCTCTGCCCATTCGGATGTTATCGGCTTGAAATATCTGCTTTTACGTTGAAACTCGATATCACTCCCAGTGTCCAGCTGGCTTTAATTACTCAGGAAGATGTATAGAACCAATCGGTGTTAGTCAAGACAAGGGATGTAGGGAGGATCGTGTGTTTGTGTGGGGACACATTGTGTACCTATGTTTCGGACAGGCTGGTCGCTACAGGCAGCCAGTTGAGATAGAATCGGCATGCCTAATCAATATTTACTGCATTTGAATGGAGCATGTTTTCTACTTTGACCACTCAGGATGCATTTATGTCAGTCCAACGCAGACAGCTTCTGAAAGTAGCAACTCGGGTGCTGCGCCGCTTCCCTGCATTCAATATTGATAACCAGCTCCTGCGAGAGTTGCGTGAGATAACACAGGACCCTGGCCAATCGTGCCCAACAGTGTAATATTTATCGCACCAACTGATTACTTCCCAACGTGTCTGTTTCCCCTCATTCTCTAGTCTGCTTCCCAGGTCTTATTGAATGATTTACGAACGTCATTCGTTCCGCTTGTACGTCTAGCGTCGACCACCTTGTTGAGCACGTCGCCGCGATGGCTACCCAAGCAGAAGTTGGAGAACCCCAACAACAAGAACTGCCACCTACGAGAGCGACCGAAAGATTCACACGACTCTCTGATCAAGTTTACCTTCTCCCAGCGCCAGAGAATGGTCTTAATACAAACATCGCCAATCAGCATGGACCAGACCTAGTACTCCTTTTCGGCTGGGGCGACGCCAGCCTCAAACACGTCGCCAAGTTCGCCGATGGCTTCCGCATCCTATTCCCCAGAGCCAGAATCATCCTAGTCCTCGCACCAATCTTCAAGGCGTTGTTTTCGAGTCAAGAAGAACGGATGAGCTGCGTTCAGCCACTCATCCAGGAAGCATTCGGCACCGAGCCTGCCGCCCTCACACCCGGGGAGGACCCATCAGTCCTCGTCCATGTGCTGTCAAGCACGGGATGTCTGTACTTCACCGCAACCCTTGAAGCATATCGGAACATCTTCGGGCATGTGATGCCGCACTCCTTGTTGGTAATGGACTCCACGCCCGGGTCGATTGACCACAGTCCGAGCAAGATTGGGAAACTAGCGGACGCATTGGCCGTGGATGCTGGGCCCAAGGTCCCATGGCCGCCGCAAGTCACCAAGGTCATGTGCATCATGATTCTCTATCTCTTGCGCGCCATGGAGCTGGCCCGCTCACGCGACAACCTGATCGTTGTCGCTTTCAGGATGGTGAATGACGAGACGTTTGAGACCAAGTCTGCGCGGCGGCTGCATATATACTCCAAGGAGGATCGCACCACCGCGTGGGAAGCCGTGGAGGAGCACGCAGATGAGGCGAGGCAGTTAGGTTACAAGGTCGATAGCAGCTTATGGGAGGGGAGTGGGCACGTCGAGCACATGAGAATGTCACCAGAGAAGTACTGGGCCACTATCAGCAAGTCTTGGGAGGAAGCGACTGGTGCTTCGGTGGTCAGGGCTCGTCTATAGAGACAGGAAATTCACACTTAGATCAGGAGACACTTGAGGTAAATGTGCATCTAACATTAACATTCTTCGTTCGTCGACATAAAAGGGGTATCTGAAGATAATTCACGCATGCATCAGGGCACATGCACCCAACGCCTATTCGCAAGTTGGTACAGCCAGCACTGTCTGCCTAAACCCCAGCGGGCTTCTTTCCTCCATCGCTGTCGATGTGCACGGGGGCTCCCTCAATGGGCCCTTCGACGGTCTTGGGCTTCTCGAAAGGTGCCATGCCCTTCTTGAGGGCAACGTCCTCCTCGAACGTTCCGTAGATGTCGAAGTCGTCCTGGTATCCGAGCCTCTTGGGCTTGAAGGTGAACGTCAGGATAGCATACAGCGCTCCAGCTTCCAGGAAGCCAAAGATGTAGTTGCCGAGGTAGTACTTGTACAGGCCATCGTTGATCTTGACGTTGGGGTTGACGGCGGCGATCATGCCGGGCATCGCGGGGACGAAGCACACGACCCACGCGACGAAGGCACGCCAGTTGAAGCCGCCCGTGTACCAGTAAGCGCCCTCCTTGGAACCAGTGTAGAGCTGGCTGATCTCGATCTTTTGGCGGCGGATGACGAAGTAGTCGGTCATCATGATACCAGTAAGAGGTCCCATGAAGACGGAGAAGCTAGCGGCGACAGAGACGAATACGCTTGCGGTGTTGTAGAACTCCCAGGGCTGGACAGCCCAGGATAGCAGGGCGGCGATGAGGGCACCGCGCTTGATGGTGATCCAGGTGGGGAGAAGACCGGCCAAGTCCATGCCGGCGGCATAGCCGTTTCCGAGAATGTTCTCGGCAATCTGGCCCAGAACGAAGCCCAGACTGCAGAAGAAGGCTCCGGCACGGGCCTTTGCGCTGTAGTCGTCCATCATCCACTGAGTGATGACAGTCAGAGGGTTCCACATGGGTTCCTCCAGATCCCAGATAGCCATGGAGGCAGAGGCGGTCAGGATGGCGAAGATGGGGACAATCATGCCGGGGATGAAGAGGGAGAAGACGATTCCGGGGACTTGGTTGCCCTGGCGGCGGGCGAAACGGGTGAAGTCGCTCTGGTTGAGGATACCGGCAGAGATGTTTCCGACGGAGGCGATGATGCCGTAGACCCAAGCCCATTCCTTGGTCAGAGTGGAGATTTGCTTCGCACCGGACTCAAAGAGGGGACCGGTTCCCCCGGTGGTGCAGGCCCAGATGGTGATGCCCATCATGGTGATCAAGACGATGATGTTGGCGATGATTACCGGAACCTTGGCACGCTCCACGCGGATAAGCTGAGATAGTCAGTACTCTTGCGATTCGAGAAGAGGATTGCCAGGAAGCACTCACCAGGAAAGGGACGGAGATGATGTGGAAGATGACGAAGCCAATCAGGTCGCGGGTGACCATGTGGGCACTCTCAGGGAGCGTGTTCTCCATAGTGAGGAACTTGTAGCTCCAGCTGCTCAACATTGCGGAAACACAAAGTCCTCCCAGCCACGCTTGAGAGCCGTACCACACGATGGAAAGCATGATCCGGATCAGCTGTCCGATGTAGGCTCCATTCATGCCGAGGATGATTCTACAGTACGTTGTCAGTCGCTGGACGTGAAGAGAGCCTAGCGAGAGATAGTCTTACCGCTGGGAAACAGTGAAGCCGATGTGCCATTCACCACCCATCCATCCGTTGCCAATGACAAGCAGACAGATGAGAACTCTGGCAAGAATCATGAGGCCGATCGTTTGAGGGATCGTGAGACCCAGCGACAGCAGGGACGCCGCACCAGTCCATGCTGAAATACACAGGCTATAGAGACAATGTCAGCTCATGATGAGAGGTTGCGCGTTTAGTGTCGAAACTTACTTCGAGATTGACCCAAAACCGAGAAAAGCCAACACGCCCCATGTTCTCCGGTTCGGTGGCAGAGGCGCGATGTCTGGGTTAATCCACTTCGTCGTCTCGTAGCCGTGCTCGTCGTCGTCCCTCACCCGGATCCGCTCGAGGATAGCCTTGCCCATCGTGCCGTGATTGGACGACTCAGCGCTCAGCAGCAGAGGTGTGATTTCCAGGTCGTCCGTTGAGGGGATCGTGAACTGGGCTGCTCGGTCTCCACTTGTTGATGGTCCGTCAGGTCGGGCAGTCATGCACTCGCAGGGCACAGCACACCTAGAACTTGTTGAAGAGTCTAGATGCGAGTTTGTGGGATGAGCAGGTGGGATACCGCGAGGTCAAGCAGATCAAATGAATCAAAACAAACTTTTTTCTCTCATAATTAAAGCAGCAGATGTGGCCCTTATGTCGGCAGTGGGAAAAAAAGACGCAATTCCCCCCACACTCGGGATCGATTGTACCCTTGACGACCCTCCTCGGGACGAAGAAGGGTAGGATGAGAGAGCCAAGCAGCTTATCAGATTGAGTGGTTCTCCGGGCATCTGCAGGCCTCGACCCTTATCAGATCCATGCATCCCTGCCGCGCCCAGGGATCAACGAATCGAACTCCCACCAAGGACATCACGCCGACAGCCCGCCGAGGTCACATCGGACCCCGCACTTGGTTCCTGCCAAACCAGCCCGTTTGTGGGATAATCAGTGGGAAAATCGCCTGACCAGGTTACAAGACCGACGGCGAAGGCAGTGAAAATTCACAGAAAAAAAAAGAATAAGTGTAATTCCCGCCCCTGGCGCTGTAACACGTGCAGAAGATGTGCAGTCTTGGAGGGTCAGAAACGCCCGCGTAGAGAGATATGCGGGAAAGCGAACATGGATGCGCCCGCTCGTGAATATTCCGAGATCGACAATTGGCTAGCATCCATGGCGATGTTCTGCCATCCCCGGATCACTGATAGCTTCTGGTGATAGCATAGATAACAACGCCTGTCCGGCATTTCACCTAGTTCCACGCGGTCTCGATGAATCCGAGACGATGGGTACGGGAACGGCTGAGCCGCGGGGGCGTATCCATGACCATCGTGCGTCTCAAAAGAAGCCTATTTCAACGTCAAAGAGACCCGTCAATTAGTGTAGATAGATAAGGGCTCATCCGGAATTGCAAACACCTCCTCCCACTTGCCGACTAGGCGAAGTATTTTTCGCGCCCAACACCTTCCAGTCCCCCAAACGCCGTCCCAATCGGATTGCCTCAAATAGGGAGACACTCTCCCGGGTAAAGCTGGGCCAGCACCATCCAGTTCCAGTCCTGGCCTGCATCCCTGGCTTTCCACACTCTCTCCTCGACGAACGTCCGCGTCCGCTCGACGGTGACCGTCTTCCGATGCGTGCCTATCGAGTCGAAGACGTCCCGCACGGCAGTCCTATCCTCGTCGTCTAACATCTCGCAGGCCGCCAGGAAGACGGGCCACAGCAGCATCTTGGTCTCCGCGGGCGGGCCGCTGGTGTAGAGCATCACGTCGTGAGCCTTGCTCAGCGCCTCGGCGTCCGCCGTCGGGGACGAGTTGGGGAGGTTGAAGAGACGGTGCAGGTACAGGAGGGCCCCCGCCCGGTAGCACGCGGCCTGCGCGCGGAACTTGCGCGACGAGCGGAACGAGAGGCTGTCGGATATCATGGGCCGCCAGGCTTCCAGGCGCATGCGGAGGGAGTCCGCGCGCAGGAGCGTGTCGGAGCAGCCCGCGTCCAGCCAGCCGTCGAGACACAACGAGGGCGGCGAGGAAGTGTCATCCGGTGTGGGGATGGTCCCGGGTCCATCCAGATCCAGGAGGGTGTCGGCAAAGGCAGGCTGGAGGACCTGATCTCGAACCTCCTCCGCCAGGGTGCAGAGTTCTTCGAGGAGAGGCATCATGGTCACGGTGTAGCCGAGCAGTCGGTCGGGCTTGGGCTCGTCTTCGAGCCAGACGTAGGTGGGCACTTTGGGCCGGCGCAGCTGGACGAGCGAGACCACGAGATCCTGTCTGGCCAGCGCGCGGAGGTAGTATCTCGCAATAGACGAGACGTTCCCGCCAGTAGAGACGTGGTGTTTGATGAGAGACGCCACGTTGGACAGGACCGTGGGGATGGTGGCCTGGTGTCCTGGTTGTGCCAGAGTGACGAGCTGGACTCTGTGAGCATACGATCCATGTTCACCACCCGAGATTTTCACAGTCGGATGAGAACGTCCCCACACGGAGCATAGAACTCACCTCCATTGCGCAAAGGCCCAGAAGTAAGAAGAGAGCTTCCTCAAAGTAATAACTCGAGGGTTTCATGCTTCTCAGGTTGGCAAGTATCCTTGCTCTGCGATTTAGCACCGGCAGAAGCGTTCCCGAGGTGTTGTTCCCCATCCCCACCAGATATGAGTAGCCAACCGCCGACACAGCGTCTGCGACCGTCACTGGATCCTGCTGCAACATCATCAAGACGTTGGCGTTCATCTCACATACAAATTCCTGCCCAATCAGCAACTCAAAGGGATGTCTGTTGAAGTAGACCTCAAAATGCGGCTGATCCCCGACCGGCACCGTGCCAGGCGGGATGAGCGAGAAGATCCTCGGGCTCTCCACCACCAGCGTCGGCCGACAGTCAGCGTCCGCCGGGGTGGCCGCCACGGCGATCGTCTCGGTCACCGAAGCCTCGCTCGCCGGAGTCTTTGGCGACGCCGCTGCTCCTGCTCCCAACACTGCGCTCTTGCCACCACCACCACCACCGGAAGCGACGCCAGAAGGCGAGGCCGTAGACGGCGGCAGTGACGCGTTGGATGATCGCGAGTGGGTAGGGGCAGGCTGCTTGTACCCCTGGCAGACGTGCCGGCGACGGGCGCAAGTACCGCATGACGGGCGGATCTCGTCGCACTTGACCTTGGCCCGGCGGCAGTCGATGCAGCCGTTGCGCGACCGTCGCGTGGGCGGGATCGCAGGAGCCATTGCTGCTGCTGCTGCTGCTGCTGCTGCTGCTGCTGCTGCTGCTGCTGCTGCTGCTGCTGTCGTATGGGCAGAAACAACCGTTCGCGCGAACGCAGGAGGCAGATCCAGATGAGGGGTTCTTGTTTGACGACGGGCTCGGGGCAGGATCCGATTGAGCGGTGCTGTGAGATTGGATGGGATGGTGTTGATTGTTGGTGGCGTGCGGGAATCGTTATCGGCTCGTTTCCCCTCACTTTTCCCACAGAAGCAATAATTTTCTGCAGCAAGACTGGTACTGTTTGTGCTTTAGGGCCCTAGTAGGCTCAAGACAAGGGTGTAATTGTATGGACGGCGGCAGGATGCCACGTTGGTGAGCGATACAGATACTTTATTATCTTATCAGATCATCTCGACCCAGCTAGGCCCCCCCGAGCGAGCAGGGGGGTCCCGCGGCCAATATTAATGAGGGGGATAAGGGCCACTTACGGCGGCACATCGGAGGTGACGAACTTGCTCGGCCGGGGCTACTTAATGTGGTGATGGCCAGTCGAGGTCCACAGGGGGATCCATTCCGGTAGTTGATCATAACGAAAATTTTCAGCACTGGATGAGTTCCTGGTCTGGTGAGGTAAGTTCTGTAGCGGCATCGGGTTAGAGCCAAGTATTTCACGTTCCGGACCGAGGCATTGGGACGATTCGTTTGGTGGTTTTTGGCACAGGTTCGGGTGGCATCGGCGGACACGTTGACGTGCTTGAGTCTTTCACTGTGGGCGTTGTATCGTCCCATGTTGACATGGATGTTGTCCCACTGAAGACACCAACTGATGTCGCGACAGTGTTCGGCCGATGTCCGACAAGCATTCAAGCTTAATGTTTTACCTACACACTACGAGCGCAAGTCTGGCTCTATCCCGCTTAGTAAGTTGACTTGAGATCCATGTTGGATTGACACTAGTCTTTATCGTTAAGGTCCAATTTGACAAACACCATGAATGACTCTGGAATGCATCAATTGGCGATTGACGAGGAATCTTTCATTTCGTTGCGCAAAAGTCTGGTCGCAAGAGACAGACGAGTCAGGACTGAGTCGCCCGGGTTGATGAAGGTCTCAACAAGCACAGCCTCAGTTGTCGATCGATTAAACGTTCAGACGTTTCCACACATGTGGCATATAATGTGGCTTAGTGCTCATCACAAGGGAGAATGTCTTCTATCCTATCGGGCGAAATCATCGTCACCGATTATGTGCCAAACGTCCCTAGTTCACCGATTTTCAGTGTCCGGTCGGGCCAAGTGCGACGATGAGAATCGAAAGCACGCCAGCCAGCACTTCGCCCATTGTGTGAGTGACCGAATGCGGCTTCGATCAGCATTCCTGAACTTCATCAGTTCTCTCCGTTTTCCTGTTTTCGAGCCAGTAAAACGCACCAATTTTTCTCTCCAATATTCTGGACGGCTTCTGGATTTGCCAACCGTCAATGTGGCTGCCTACCCCGCGTGCCACAGGTGGTTTACGGTAGACGCTAGCTAGGATGGCTGATCTCGCTTGGCAGTAAGACTGATGACATCAACCGTCGATCCCGCTGTCTAATGCCTGCTGGGCAGCAGTTCATCCTGCGCAACAGCCCGGCAGACTAAACGGCTTGGGAGCAAGTCAGCCACTCGTATCCCCTAAAACGGACGAGTCTAATAGCTGCTGTGCCACGAACGATGTCATCCATCTCGCACTTGTCTGGTACTAAGTGCGGCGGTGATGCTACCTGGGGAGATCCTGCTGGCTTGACGCGATGGCTATGACGTTCAGTCACGCTACAGTGTGCTGTCCTAATGGGAAAGATAAAGCCCTCGCTGTCCTGGCATCACGGTGAGACGGAAAAATATTGTTCTTACTGCATCAACAAATATCAAAACACCGTTTACACATTTGGGTACTCATTGAGACTCTGTACTGAACATCCATTATCAACATTTGAGAGTCCGACCCCACAGCCACTCAACATGCCTTCTCTCCCCATCGAAGCCCGGGAAGCAGCTCTCTCCCTCGTTGCTCGAGTGACGAGCAGCAGAGTCAGCTCATCCGGCAGTCGCGTTCGGACCGGCGCCCGAGTCATCGGCGGCGGCATCATCGCCGCGATCGTCATCGGGGCTGTTGTCGGTATCGCGTTGATCATCCTCGCATTCTGCCTTTTCCGCCGCCACAAGAGGCAGCGCGCCAACCACAGCAAGGAGATGCAAAAGTACTACGGGGACAATCGCTCCAGCATGGGCTCCAGCAACTACAACGCCAACAACGCCAATCCCCAAGGTGGCTACAATTACGGCCAAGGTTACGGACAACAGCAAGGCTACGGATACGCGCACACTGCCGCACCTGGCCAATACGGATATGGTGCCCCGAATAATGGAGGTGTGTCGGACATGCCTACAGCGCACACCGCAGACCACGTTACGACAAAATAGGAGAGGGCGGTGTGACACGTGGAGTTGGATTGTACAAAATTGTAACTTTACTTGTAACAACACTATAATGAACTTAATATGAGTTACGATTACACTTTACGATCACTATGATGCGTGCAACTTGCGATGTTTGTGGGTCAGGGGACGCGCGAGCTCACAATCTTTGATGCGCGCATCACACTATTTAGAGACTGTATCCGCGAAACCTCACACATGATCCTTCATAAGTCATTGTCAGATCTCTCCGGTGTGCAGCGTGCTACACCTACGACCTTCGTTAAATGCTCTATAGACCTCGCCTCACTGAAATGCAGAAATGGTACGCATATATCTCGTTGCCTTTGGCGTAGAAGCAAGCTCTTATCCCCTACCCACCTGTTTGTTCCACGACTCAGTTCAACGCTCTGCAGGTTCAAGAATCATATCAGTGTTGCAGATACTCGAGTCGGAAGTTATCTTTGACGCTACAACAAAGCAAGTAATATCAATGAACAAACACAGTTCATAGGGAGGTGGTAGTAGACCAATTCAAAACGTTCTGGGCAATTGCAGCTGCTGATACTCTATTTGCCCGCAAAGATATTTCCAAGCTTCACTAACTCCTCCCATCTTCCGTCTGACTGAATCTCAATCTTCCCTTCCGGAGTCATGACCTTCATTTGATCAAGCGAGGTGGTGCCAAACTCGAAGCTTTTGTCGTCGTTAACAAAGGCAACCAACATTTGGATCCAGTCCGCCATCAGCTGTCTTTCAGCAGGCGTTGGTCCATGGCAGATTGCAAAACTATTGGACAGGTTCAAAGTCAGTTCCATTCTCACAGGATTGAACAATTTCTTAAGTAAAAGACCACTCTTACTTCCAAATTGGCCTATCCATCGCATGCGCAACACCGAACGATGCCGGAGCCACCTTCTCGTCGATGAAAGACAACCGATATGCGATGTGGTATCGCCAGACATTTTGCAAGCTTGCACCGTTATCGACCAAAGCTTTGGCCAGAGCTCGAGACGGTGCGCGGACCTGGCCATCAGACACAATGTTTCCTGCAACCATCAACATCAGCAAAAGCTCGACAGCTTCAAGCCTTGAGTTCCTCACCAAAGGTTCTTTGCCAATCTTCCAGCTTTTCTGACTCCGGCAACTTGTATTGCTGGATCGCTCTATCGGTTACATCGGGGGTATAGTAATTTGATACCTGAAGTCTGAGCGCGTCCAAATTCGGCTCGGTCGGGGCATTGTATGAAGAATACAGTGTTTCTTCGTTTCGCACTTCGCCAATTAGTATCTTGTATCCCCTGCTCTTAAACTCGTCGGCAAACTCCTTGCTTTGGAGGTACTCAATCATTCCTGAGTGCACGAAAATATCGTCCGTAACGGGTCGGAAAGTGTGGTTCTTCAAATGAGGGATTGCTTTTATGAGTTCCTCCCAACTAATGTTGCGCAAAGCTGAAAGCTTTTCGGGGCCAGCCAGGCTCTTCTCGATCTTGAAATATTCGCAAAGCTCGTCGAACTGGCCCTGAACATCCGCCAAGGACTTGGGCTGCGCCGGGATCGCGTTGGAGTCCATGAAAATTCGACGATAGAGCGAGGACTTATCGCCGGGCTTGCGGAAGTCGTACAGCATCTGCGCCTCGGCACTGTATGCACCGGCGCTGCGACCGGCGAGGGTGACATTGTCGGGGTCACCGCCAAAGTACGAGATGTTGTCCCTGACCCATTCGGCCGCGACGCGCTGATCCCAGAGGCCAAAGTTCCCGCCCGCCTCGCCGTTGCTCTCCCGAAGGAGATCCTCGCCAGCAAGGAAGCCGAAGACATTCAGCCGGTAACCGATGGCCACGACGATCGCGTTGAGCCCGCCCGTGGTGATGAGCTCGGTCGCATCCATGCCAGGCTCCTGAGACGGGTCTCCCATCTGAAACCAGCCGCCATGGATCCAAAGCTTCACCGGCCACTTCTTCTGCTCCTCGCCATCCTTGAGCACCGGCGTCCAGATGTTGACAAAGAGGCAGTCTTCACTGTGCGTGGCCCCTTGCCCGTCAGGTTTTACGACGTGGAAGGCCTTCTGAGGACACACAGCCTTGAACTTTGTCGCATCGTATGCACCTCCGCTGCCGTCGCTGTACGAATATGAAGTCGGAAGTGGTCGAGGCTTGCGCCACCTGTGTTCGCCTGTCGGGGGGAGCGCATACGGAACGCCCGTGAATCGGCGGGACTTGTCGTCGAATTGGAGGCCGCGGATCTTGCCCTTGTCACCTAAGCTCAGCTCAACCGGCGTTTGTTGGTACGAAATGTTGTTGCCCATCTTGGTCCAAAAAGATTGATCGCTTTATTCTTGAAGCTGATCGCAAAGTTGTCACCGACGCCCGAGGTTTAGTTATCAACCAGAACCTCAACTTGATGTCGTGATGATATGGCTTTACTCGTCTTCGGTCGCAGATCTGGTCTCCGAAGGTCCGACATCCGTCCCGCTGCGGGGCCGATAGCGGCAACATGTGTGCTATCGCCCGCGGGGCATTCTGATAAGACATCTGCTTCGGTCGGATCTCCGGCCGAAGACTTCTCGTCCAGACCCGTTTGGGAGGTTGACTAGACAAATCGCAATGACTAGGTTCCGTAAGGAGCAAATAGTGACGGATTAGATAAGAGGCCATAGATCATCAGTGCAACACCGGTTTACCTCAGTTGTATGAACTCTGACGCCGAGTAACGACTTGTCTTCAGGCAATACTATTGATACCAAAGACAATCGAGCGAGTCTCTCTTACACGGGCAATATGGGCAGCATTGATCGCATCCCGTCAAATGTGGACCTTTCCCACCACATCAATGCCAAGAGCAAAGCTCGCCATCCGTCGCCATTGAAGGACATCATCAAATTCATGGGCTATGATGGCATGATTAGTTTTGCTGGAGGTATTTGGCAGGTGCTGAACATTTGACACCCTGGTGCTAAAAGATCACGTAGGACTTCCTCATCCATCTCTCTTCCCCCTTGAAGAGGCCAAGTTCAGTTGTTTGACTCCGGAAGCGTCCCTCTCCGGGGACCGCAAGGTGGGGGCCGAGAACCCCGACATACTGAGTCTCACTCTTGGCCAGGGTGCATCACCTGGCGATCTAGAGCTATCTCAATTTTTGCAATATGGTATGAAAGTAGTTTAGAGCTTCGAACAACAAGAGTGACCACAGCTCTGACATTGTAACAGGTTCTGGTGCCGGCAATCGCCAGCTGGTTGAACTGGCGAAAGAGCTGACCGAGACGGTTCACGCGCCTCCTTGCGATTACAAATGTTTGCTGCACCCAGGCAACACAAACGCTTGGTCCAAGGTCGTCGGTCTTCTCTGTGAAGAAAACGATTTTGTCCTTGTTGAGGAGTTTACCTACCCCTCAGCTCAGGCTCTCTGGATTCCGCTCGGGATCAAGGCCGTGCCCATCCCAGCCGACGCCGATGGCATCTTGGCGCAAAACCTCAGATCAACTCTCCAAGATTGGAACGAAGAGGACCGAGGCGGTCCTAGACCTAAGGTGTACGTCTCTTTTCAAGCCTAGTATTGAGGGCTTGGCTTTGGGATCTGACCAGAAGCAGACTGTATCTGGTTTCCGTGGGGTCGAACCCCACCGGCATCACCATCTCAGCGCAACGGCGGAAGGAGATCTACGATGTTTGTGTAGAATTTGGTGAGACGAAACTTTGAGAATCCGCGAATTGTGACTTACACTACGTAGACATCATCATCGTCGAGGACGACCCGTACTATTTCCTGCAGTTCCCCGGGTACCTTGCTCCCAAGGAACCCACATTCAAACCCAAGCCGACAAAGGATTTCCTCAAGGATCTGGTCCCGACGTTTCTTTCAATGGATGTCCAAGGACGCGTGATACGTCTCGAATCTTTTTCAAAGACCCTTTTCCCTGGACTCCGTATGGGATACTTCGTGGCCAACCCTGTCTTCACCGAACGTCTTCTCCGCGCGACGGAAGTCGAGACACAAGATCCGGCAGGTCTCAGCCAAGCCCTGGTATTAGGCTTGCTCCGACGCTGGGGCATTGACGGCTACCTTACCTGGCTCCAGAGCCTCCAGTTCCAGTACCGTGAAAGGAGAGACTGGCTGCTTGATGCGTTCCACGCGCGCTTCGTTGTTCTCCCTGCTGCGAAGTCACCAATACCTCAGGCGCAGGGGCTCGTCGCATGCGTCAGGTCTGAACAAAGTGCAGATTTGCAGCCAGTATTCAGCTTCGTGGACCCTGGTGCCGGCATGTTCGTCTGGTGCAAGTTCTACTTTGACGGCATTGGCGAGTTCATGGAGATGGAGAGATCTGGCGCCAGCAAAGATCCCGAGCAGGACTTTGCGGACGAGCTGTGGAAAGCGTGGGCCACTGAGCTCGTTCTTCTCACGCCGGGATCTTATTACCATGCGTGGCAAGGGCCGGACAAGATGACGACAAAGGCACGGGGTGCCGATCCACGAACGGCGCACTTCCGCTTTTCGTTTGCAACACCGACGGTAAGTCAAGACACTGAGATCTCCGAACTCATGTCAGAATTCTCCTAGGATCACTTGCTAATCATGCCACACGCTGTACAGAAAGAGCAGATCGATGCCGGCGTTGAACGCCTGGCAAAGGTTGTAGCAAGGTATTGGCGATGAACAAACCGCGAGATGAGGAGCCTATTGGGCTTAGACATTATCTGAATTAAGATGTTGCTATTAAAAAATATGGAATGATGAGCAGAAGCTCCCACTTCCGTTCCCGGTGATGTATTCCTCACTGCGCCCTGCCTTATGTTGAAAGGTGTGCCCAAAGAAGAGAAGCTTTGCCATAGGTATGTCCTACGTCCGAGCCGGTGAAATCCAGCACAGATCTGATAAATGCCGGCTTCATGCGACACGCCGGTTCAACATGCCTGTTTTCTTAACAATCTTCCCAGCGAACGATAACATTCCAGTTGTCAGGGTGGAAGGCTTGCCCTGCAAACTTTTCTCGTGTCTTTTGGCACATCGTTTGGATCGCATATATGCCAGCAGTAATGGAACTAAAAGAACTGAGTTCTCTCGCTTGCGGCGCCTGTTATAGACCATCTGTCAGCCCTCTTCAAGTCCAATGAGGAATTTGGTTTCATTTGCAAGGGAGGATGGAGACTTACATCATTGCACCACCATACGGCGACCTGGTGATCATGAGAGGTTAGCTTAATGCTGTTTGAATGCAGCTGTTCCTTTTCTCTCACCTTGTAACCGCAACTAACCCTGCCACAGTTCGATGGACCGCCACCATTCTTCGGTCTCCCCCCAATATCATTGAGATATCGGACGGCACTCATAACCTCAGACGACTTGGCCGCTTCGAAGTTGTCGCAGATGACCCTGTCAAGCGGGAACACCGTCACAGTGCTACGGCTTTGCAACTCGTGTAGACTGTTCATATCTTCCTCTTCCTCTGGGAGATCATCAATGTTGAACGATCTCTTAAAGTCTGGGTTGATTTTTTCGATCTGCTCAATCACTTCTTCCGCCGTTCCATTGAGATGAAGCGCATCGCCGTTGGGGTGGGCTCTGACTTCCCACTCGGGCACAAAGACATCGTATCCTGGGATTGGAGCTTCAGTTGCCGCGATCTAAGGTTTTGTTAGTGTACGTTCCGGAAACGATCGGAACTGTAACGAACTAAAATGGCCATCAAGGCTGGCACCAGCAGGGAAAGATATCTGATATACATATTGAACGAGCGTGGTGCAATGGACTCAAGGCCGGACCTGGGCTGAGCTGTCGAATTATTGGCTGATGGTCAAGTGGGTAGGAGCTGGGCGGCGGGGAGACAATTTGTTTATAACTATCTCGAGAACAGTGTTTAGTGGCCGGATGTATGCTAGAGCACTGTTATAATACAAGGCAGAAGGACTACAAGCCTATCCAAGATATGCCCAGAAGTACCAAGCCATGGCGAAGTCTTGTGGGTTTCCTCTAAGAACAGCTAGATCAAAGTCTTGCGTCTGACAAGAAAAGGCAATCTTTGAAATACGGGTCTGCTTTTGCTCGAAAGGTGTCCAAGCTTCCAAGAGCGAAGCCCGAGGTGCTAGGTGGGGTGGTGGCGATGCCTGAAACCCCGGGCTTCTCAGAAGCAACTAGGGAAAAGACTTAAGAGTCCTTTAAGGTATGTCAATTGCCCTGTGAACAGAATCAACTGCCCCTGAAAGAGATTGATCCATTGCCTTGTGGGCTGTCGGAAAGGGAAGATCGACAGTGTTGCCCCTAGGATGCGCAAACAGCTACCATAAGTCGCCTGATCGGGTTCTTGGGAAGAGCAAGGGGTGGCTTGGCTTTGAAAGTAGGTGGTAGTAAAATGTCGATTTCAGTGTTCTCAAGTGACTTGAATTGCCCAGTGATCATTCGTTCAACCTATCGAGATTTGCGAAAGCGCATCCGCCGCTCTCGAATCCTCGAGGTCTGTCGAACCACCCAATGTAGCGTCCCTTGCGTGTTTGGTCAACGAAGGGCGTTTTGTGTGCTCATCAGCCCGGAGCCACCGGAAAAAGCACGTGTGTTTTACAACAAACGTTTCGAAGCGGTACGTGCATCTTTCCTTGCCCGGTATTCCATTGAGCATCGATTGTTGTCTTGCACCAACAAACAGCCGACTGGGCCGCACGCCCTGGGAAACATCTCCTTTGGCCGCGGACCCCTTGCCGGATTGCCAAAGGTTTGACGGCAGAAGCATCCAACTGGTCGGTAGGCTTCAAAGTCCGAGCGCTTGGCGCTGCCCATCGTATCAAACTTCCACACAAGCTGTGGGCAGAAACTCAAGTCCCGACCAGCGCCGGGATCGGGATCCACTCGGAAAAGCCGGGTATCCACACTTCGGGCCGATGTCGATTTGCGGCCGTAGGCTGTCGTACGCAACGAAAATGGGCACCGCATCGCTTTAGTCGTGCTGCAAACCTCTCAATCCCGCTTCATTAGAATGATCGAATGGGTAATTCAAGTTTCATTAATCAATATGACGGAGCTTCTCTCGTCAATTTGGTTTCTGTTCTATCCCTTTCCGGCTCTTTGCCAAGGTCTCTATTTGGTGGTCTCTGCAGGATCGGCTGCTTCGTATCTCACTGCTGTGATGACGTCCAGTTGTATATACGGCCCTTCCACAATCACTGGCAACGAGTATGGCGGCGACGGAACCTCGTATGAGCGCACCGATCGCACGACGGGCATTTCGTGCGCATTGACGTACGACTTTCCCCAAGGTCGCAAGCCCCCGTGCCTCCACCACCACCACTCTTTCTTCCCGCCGCTCTCCGTCGGTTGAAGTTCCGAGATAGGAACCCTTCTGCTGATCGGCCCCCGAATAATGACTCGGTGCCCGTATTCGCGTATCGGGGTTCTCATGAAGGCGTACCTGTCAAGCCCGGTATCGTGCACATCTTGCGGTGCGCTAAAGATGATCGTCGTCGTCCATAAGATGCAGTTGAAAAGGCCATTAGCGGCCAGGACGCAGCCAGCGAATGCGAAGTATGGTATCCCGAGGTCGATCCCTAATAGAGACGTGATTCGGCCGACGACTAATGGAACGCTGCAGCCGATGTAAACGAACGGGTACAGCAAGAATGCCGGGTGGTAGCCGGATAGTTGTCGCTGTCCCGTTTCGTGGTTGTTGCGCTTTTCTGGCAAGTGCCGGCAGTTCCGCTTTTGACGCCATAATGTGAAAAAAACAAACGAGTACAGAAATATTGTGAGGACGATGGATACAATGACCCAGAAGTAGTGAGCCCATAAGCGCCAAGGGTCGTATGCCGTGGAGATCCAGCACCTAATTGTAGTGTGTTAGCTAACAAGAAATGAGATTGCAGAATCGCAGCGACGTCTTACCACACGTTCGCTCTCATAAAGAATTCTTCTCCAGGTGGCGCAGTTCGTGCAGTAATCCCAACACCGGCGCCGTTGACCACAAAATCAAAAGTCCAGAGGACAGCGATCGCAGTGTAAACCGCCCATGGCGGCACTTTGTGTCCCAGGCCGACAGTCAAAAACGTATTAACCGAGATGAGCGAGAGAAACAAACTCGCGGCCAAATTACTCGTAGAACCCAACCAGCCTTGAGCCCAGCAAACCGAAGAAGGGGCAAATATTCCGTCCGCGTAAACCCAGTAGAAGCTCAATCCATATGCCAAAGCCTCCATCATGTCTGCTATCAGCAGATTGTAGACAAGAATAGGAAACGGGTTCCGCGCCTGCACCGCCTCCTCAATCCGTCTTCGTTCGGCCTCGGCATTCCGTTGTTCTTCTTCGGCGGCTAGCCTGTCGAGTTCCTGAAGCCGAGCGAATCCTTGAGCCCCAGATGCGGGCGCGTCGAGCCCGAGGGTCAGATCCGGAGCTCCGCCAGTGACGACATTTGGCCGTGCGTCGTCGGGTTGCTTCTTTTGGGTCAGCCGCTCCTTCAAGAGCTTATACGAAATGAACAGCCAGAGAACCAGCGTGGAAAGGAACGAAAGGAACGAAACTGCGGTCAAAATGATGAGTCCACTGCGATGGTTCTCCGGAAGGGGTGCCAGTGTCCCGCGCAATTGCGCCGCAGTGGACATGATTGAGCTGACATTGGAGCATGTGAAGCGACGCGCGTAAGAATTGGACCGTCATGGGAGATATAATAAACCACGGACTACACGTTGTACAAAATGCTGCCTTTAACGAGGTGAAATGTCGTTCGGGTCTGTCCTTCTTTGGGTATTCCACAAAGCTTACTCGATCCTTGGCCCATGCCTTGAGCAGAACCGTTCAATGCCCGCGGGGTGAATTCTGCCTACGAGATCGACAGAATCGATCCCTTTCCAGCCTACATAGGCGCCTACAGAGGGGGGAAATCAAAACTCTGTTGATCGTGAACCAATGAGTAGAAGGTCGTGCCGGTAAAACTCTAACACCAGTTGCTTCGCGACTGAAGTCAAAGTCGCGTGGCTTTCCGCTCTCCAGTTCGTCACCTCGTATGCTTTGGGCGGGCAAGGTTGCTAATGGCGAAATATGTCCTGGTTGAATGGCTGATCGCATGTGTTTCATACCATCTCACCTACAAGCATTGACCGCGTTGGCCACTGCGGACAACATGGACACACGTGGTTGAGATTGCTGAGAGAACATGGCCTCCGCGGAGCCAACCACCAGCTATCCGACCGGCTCGTATTTCACAGCTGCTTCTACTGACTTCAGCTCGTAATAATAGACTTCAGCCTGACTAGCAAGCCAACACGCCGTAGGGCGATCAGTCGCTCAGGCCTTTCTGGCCCTGGCTTCGTCGCAGCTTTTCTGGTATCGGGGAGATGCGGGGAACTGGCCCGTTCTCTCATCTTGTCCAGGTTGACCTTCCAGTCCGGCTCGAGGCCCGAATCAGCCCAGCGAATCACAGAACTTAGCGAAAACTGGGAGTCTCACAGTCCAACTTAGAGGCCCACGTCGATAGACTTGATGTTTTCAATTTCAAAGACGGAGCCGAAGGGGTCCGACGGGCAGAGACACTTGCGATACCTCCGAACAAGTCATGTGCTGTTCTCCCAGGCTATTTGGTCTTTTCCATGTTATGTTGTCAAGCCACGGCACCAAAACCGCTTCTATGCCGCACAATGTTGCGAGTTTCCCGGGTGGCATGGTCCCGGATAGCAAGGAAGGAGCGCATTGGCAGCTGGCGCGCCCGACTTTACCAAAATGAACGAGAGGGGAAAGCGATCGAATGCGGTACCGAATTTCAGTTAAGGCATGACACTGGTTTGGTAGGGTTTCTGTTGACTCGGCATCTTCCGACGAGAAGCATGCGTGACGTTCGTCATACTGCCCAACTGCCTCAACGACGCCGAGGAACGGCCGGGACTGAAGAGCAGGGTCTCATAGCAATGTGGGCTAATTACTTTTTAACCCAATTCAAAGACTACTGCAAGTCACGGTCCCGATACAGAGTTAACCTGTGCTTAATAAGTTGGGCAGAACAGAAAACTACGACATCGCATGGGACGCAGAGGGCAGAAAGATCTCGTCTTTGATGAGATGAAGAATTCCAAAAGATGATCAATTCAAACCCAACAGCCTATTCATTACCTCTCATTGCCAACGGCCGACTGAATCTTACTCGAAAAGACCTTGCATAGAAATCACTTCTGGAAAGCTTAACAAGACCGCTTACAACATATCGCAGCTCGGCGCGGAACGAGCTGAATCTCCGCGATACTACCTGGACGATGCTTCTGCACTCACATGCTCTCGATCTTCGGCGTTTTCAACAAAGGCCGCTCGCATGCAGCTTGCATGCACGATGAAACTCAGGTCGAGCTGGCAGATGAACCTCGGCACAGGATAGTCATGTTTCAAGAATCAACCCTCCCCGGCCGATGTTGCCGCACGGCCCGTCGAAACACGAGTCGAACAGCCCAGATCGAGTAAGACTGTTCCGAGCGAATCTTAGTCTTCAATAGAACGAACTTCAGTACCGACACGTACCGTGAAAATGGATCCGATTACGATAATCACTGCGGCAGCGTCACTGGCGGGCGCCGTCTTGACCGCGTCGCTGAAGATCAAAAACACCTTGGATCACCTGGATAACGCGCCCCAGAATGTCAGCGACATCGCCGAGGAGATTTACGCGGTTCAGTACGCGCTCAGTCAGGTGGAGGATGTGGTCCGTCGAGATCCCAACGTGATCGATCGACTCGCTCTGGAGGACGTGTTCGCCTTGGCTGTCAAGGGCTGTCATGCGACCCTGTTGCTCATCCACAAGGAGTATGAGCAGCTATTTGCCAAGAACGACTGGAAAACGAAGATCTTGGTGTTGTGGAAAGATGGAGAGATGACCCGACTGCTCGGCCGACTGGACAGGAAAAAGGCTACACTCACTTTGCTCACACAGACTCTGAATTTGTGGGTTCTGCAGCCTTGGATATCTCTGGTATTCATACCTGGACAGCTTGGCTAACATTTTCGCGCAGGCGCTCTACGCAGGACATCAAAGACCTGCTCATCCAGAATCAATCGACCCTGGTTGCAGCGAGACAAGACAGCTTTGAGTCTGTTCCAATCAAGACAGGCCCCGGAGCCAAGACTGCCCAAGCCATTGAGGATGACCAGCTTGATAGCGTCTATGGAGACAATGAGTCGATACTCAGCACCACAGAATTTGACTTCGACTATGACTTGATCAACACCAAGACCTACAGGCGGGCGCTTGCAAGGGCGCAAGCAGCCAGCAGGACACCCAAGTCCGCGCCAATGAATGTGGACAAGCCTCTTCCGGAGCTCGTCGCCGCGTCTTCGCCTGCATCTCTGGAACCCGTCACGGAGGAAAGGCTGGATGACGTCACAGAATCGATCAACCTCTCGGGAGAGACTCTGGCATCTCAGTACACACTGAGCAGGGCGACTACCCTGCTGCCCGAGTATGAGCCGGCGGAGACCAGCACCCTCAGTCCCGTGTCCTCGACGACATCTGTCGAGAAGCAAACCCAGTCTGAGACCAGCCTGAACCAACTGCAACCCCAGGTTACGGCTGCACAGTCTACTTCGGAACTTTCACTGACCTCTGAGCCGTCGAAAGATGAGAAAGACTCCAAAAAGTCGAGAGGGAGGCTCCATAGACATGCTTCCAGAGGGCGACTGCATCATGTCGATGGAGACGAGAAGCCTAACAGAAGGAGACCTCACGGAAGACCTCGTGTCCTGAAAGCGCCCGAAGACTCGTCTCTGCTTGGTTCATCTCAATCGCTTCCTTCTGAGGTCGCATTAAAGGAAGGAGATACGGCTGAAAACGAACCCGATAGCAAGCGCGACAAAATCAGACAACGGCATAAGTGCGGTCGCAGAGCGGAAATTCGGCAACGGCATCAGAAGGGGGTTGAAGAGGCAATCGGGAAGATGGGGGATACGATGCGTCAGCTCAGCCTTGCTGAGCCCCCGTCTCTGAGAGGGGGAAGAGGTCGCCGACGACAAGCAGCCTGAACGTGTGGTCTCGGGCGATGAGAGGGAGGATGAGAATCCTGACATGAAATACAACAACAGTACTACGATGTATCGAGTCGCAACATTGAAATATTCAAAGCCCAACTGTCGCATGAACGAGAATGCTTGTGGTGTATCATCTTACTGAGAGGACGTTGAGCATTTGACTCATCCTCCGTCGTCGTCAAATTACACCTTCATGTTGGGTATGAGGTTGTTGCAGAAAATCTGTTGACTTTGTAGGCTCCTCAGGACATCAGCTTTGCGTTCAAGAAGGTTTCTAGACTGGCGGTGAAAAACAGACGAGAAGTATGAAAATCAATGGCAAGAACACTGATAATAGAATTGAAAATGGTGGCATTAGATCACTCTTGGGAGCCCCCAACGCTATGTTTACTTGCTTCGGTGAAGTCGCGGCATTTTTCGTTCCCGTGAGTATGGACAGCCGCTTGGGTGGTTCTCATCCATGATCGGCGGCTACATGTATCTTATACAGCCATAAGTACAACTTTATGTTGAACATCTTTATGGCTCATATAAGACACTTCATGTTGAATCAAGACCTCACGCAGCCTGTATCAGCGAGGTTGGCGTGCACCTAAGGTACCCCGGAGGGGAGAAGACGCGCCGTATGATTGCGGTTGCAGTGATCAACTATAAGCTATGGATTGGAAGAGCCTGAGTCTATATCTTCTTTATGACCAATCCATGCGAATCTGATGACCGTCCAGCTCTGGGAGCCTCAAAGTGCCACTCGCGAACCGAGATCCGACAAGAGGGACGCGCTAAGAATCCCCAGAAAGGGTCTATCCCGATTCCCGAACGGGTCGACAAGAGCGCGCGTGCCGCAACCTTGAAGTAGTCTTGGCGCGGCGCAAAGATCCCTTAGACGCGATTCAAAGGTTCCAGACACTGGGCTAAGCCGGGGCCGGGGGCTGGCGCATGATGGCGCGCGAAGCCATTTCGAGAGCCAATGTCCGGGGCCTGGAACAGGGCCTTCCCCGGCGAGGCCTGCCCCCTTGCGGCTTGAACTCACAGGCCGTAGTCAGAACCTAAGATATGGTCGACCAATCTTTTCTTCCAGGCCAGTGGCGATTGAGAAATAGGCTACAACTGCGCATGCTGGAAGACTGGTTGTGGTGGTGGGCCGGATCACGAGTATCCAATCCAGCGGCGCATTGGTATCCGTCAGCGCCTGTTGCCGGAGTTAAGGTTGTGTAACGGCACAGGTACGTTCGCGGAACCTCTGGAGCCCTGATATGTGGTGATATAAGTCTTCGATAACATCCTGAGTAGGCTGAATCACATATCGCAAGGTTGAGAGCTGTGAGTAACATCTACTTCAGAATGGAAGCAGACACTGCAGACACAACCAGACCATCAATCATACGCTGGGCATGGGGAAAACCCCCATTTGATATGTCCAAAGGAGAGTTCGGTGGCCGCAACTCAGATATTACTTGCGCCAAGTGGAGGATGGATACCAGTGTACTGCATAGTAGCATAGCTTACTGGTTATTCCAAAGTGTTGGTAAACCCAGGGCACAAAACTGACAACGGAACGGGTGTGGAAATCCGCATGTGTGTCACTGGCGCTGAGCTATCGTGCCCTCTAGCCTCAGTTGCATCCCGGCCGCCACATGGGCGATTGGAGGGGCAGATTGAGGCATGGCAGGGGTAGGTTGCGACAGTTTGCCCGACGTCCTACGAAGATGCAGGCCGTGATCGCAAAAGTGCTAACAATGCTTCTGCTGACAGATAATGAATGCCCATTGGCCGGAGAAATGGGCGAATTGCTGATTGCCCATGTTGGATTTGTCAGGGATTGGAGAAAACAGTAAGACGGAGAGATGCTGTGCCGCATTCTGCGTTGCAGCGAGGCAGCAGCGAGGACTCTTTGCCCAAGGACCCTTTGCATCGCTTCCTTCGTCCTTCGCTGTATTCGTCCGTCTCCGCGATCTCGAAGACATGGTAGTCCCCACAAATAACCATTTTCTTTGCGATGTTGGCGGAGCCGCCTGTCATCTGGCTTATCTTGAGTCTGTGTGTCAAAAAGCGACAGATGTGAGTGATTGCAATGACCGAACGTATTCACGTGGCAGCGATATCCTCTAGTGTAATTGGGAAACGGTGAACACCCGAGCTTCAAAAGGTCCTCGGCTGGCAAGAAACAGTCCAAAAACATGAAGATTTTTTGCGCTCAATGGTCGATTGAAGTCTTGGCGGCTCCGTACTCTAGGTGGTTCAACGATGGAAAAGACGGGGTCTGCAAGATGCTAAGCCGGGAGCGGCAGCTGGGAGGTGGAGAGGCTACTGCGGGGATGCATGCGGTTTAGACTTGGTAATTGCTTAAATTGACACACAGAATGGTCTGAATGGCACGCTCTCGTTTGTGGGATCAGCCAGTGGTTCAATGTTGCAGTGTTGCTGTCACGAGGATGAAGCTGTTGTTACTCTGTACACTGACATTCCCGATTCTGCAAGCAACACCCGTTGTCTTCGCCTAAGACCGGCTTCACGCGGGTTATCATGCATAAAGTAAGCATAAAGATCGCGGTTCAGTTTCCGTTGGACTACGGATACTTTGTCGTGGGAGGGCAGCATTGAAGTCGAAATTGAATAGGGGTTCCGTACCACGCCCACATTTTCCCCAATTTCAGCAGCAAAAAAACAAAAACCTCGAAGCCCTCGGGGCCCGACAGTTCCCCAATACGGTGCACCATTCCCCCGATTCTGAGAGCACAAATCCGCTGCTCCAATGGAGACCCCTGCGGCCCAATATCGGGCGGTCCTTTTGTAGCGCGTCTCGTTTTCCGCGACGAATGGCATGATGATCAGGACCGCCGCTCTGCCAAGACAACTCGCGAAACGTCCAAAAAGGCATTTTGTCTAGTCGCAGAAGAGTCCACGAGTCATCTTGCGCGCTGTTATCGCGACGCAAAGAGGACCGAAAGGCTGTTATTCCCAACAGAGAAGATTTGCTCTGTTCGGCGCTGTTGATTGTGAGCCGAATGTCATCCCACCGCTAGACGATGCACAAATGTCCCGCACATTGGGCCTCGTGGTGGGGGAAGCCGCAAAAAAAAGTACCGATGCTGGTTTCTTGGCTAGACTCTTCGAACCCCGGTAGCCAAGATGTTGTCGGTAGCAACCGGCTCGGCGATGGCAGCTCGCACACTCAGCTTACTGAGCTGAAAGTCAGCTTCCGCCTGAGGTCTCTTCGCATCGTGAGTGCAAGGGTTTCTTCCACTTCCCCTCTGGTGGCCGGCGAGCGGCGAACACCTCTGCATCGAGCTTGGTCCTGCTGGTGATCTCTCCACCCCTGGCGCAGTTCTCTCAACTGGCCACCGCGAGTGGCGTCTCGTTTACATGTCCTTAGTGAATGGCGTTGGCAGCGTCTGTCACGCGAATTGCGGGTGGCTCGACCGAAGAAAGCTTAGCATTCGCGTTCTGATGCGCCAACCGTCGCCCAACCTCGTTGATCGACCCAACAAGCCGGCCAGTCAAGGCGCCGCTGTTCGCAATCGGCGTGATGAGATTGTCCTTCTAGAACACCACCAGAAACGTTGCAAACCCATCCAGGGCCAACAGGATGTTTGCTCCCTGATGATCCTGCAAGGCGTCGGACAAGCTTCGCTTGGCCACTTGATGACAGGACGCTCTGGAACACGGGGACTCCACGAGCTGATAACGACCTGCCTATTCAAGCATTGAAGTGCAGTTGAGGCTTACTGCGTCGGCCAAAGGTGCCCATCCTTTCGGTTGATGCCTCAAGATGGTAGGGGTCGACGTGATGAGCATGAAGGCGACACGAACTCCCTACACCATTCTCGATTCTCGTCGCCCGATCCAGCGCGGGTGAGCAAGCTGTATCCTCCTGTCATAGGTTAACAGAACTCGCCGCAGACTGACACATCATGAAGTTTGTACGCCCCCGAGGTAGACTTTACATACCGCATGTTCCCCCGCCCAACAAACGTACCGCTTCTTACCTGCCCTGCACCATGCACGATGTTCCCCGGAGGCCCATCCCACCCATCGCAGAGACAGGGATGGCTAGCTGATGCCTCGCCCGGGGGTCCTTTTGCTCGACGCCCGTGCCACCTGGACTCCGACTCGACGATCGCCTCCGCTGTCTGGCCAGCCAGTGGGTGAACCGAACCCTCCCATATCGCTGGGTCTTCTGTTCTGGACGCAGCAGGG